>VMOF01000111.1:10885412-11167912 GCA_011764245.1 Trialeurodes vaporariorum | reverse complement strand
AATATATTTCCAGTAACTTCTCTAGGTTTAAATTAGTCGCTTAAAATGTTCTCTATGATTATATTGGCATTAAAAGTTTAAAAATGAAAATTGATTATAAACTTACAATTAGATTTGTGGCCATTTTTTGACGATCTCAGACAAGTGGCGTCATGTGCAATCCGGCAATGCAGCATTGCGTGCCTTTGATCCAATGCAAAACATCGGTTCGAGGGAGTGCACTGTGCGCCCTCAATGTTACGACCCTTTTCATGGGTTTTAATGGACTAAATATATCATTGCCAGATTGCACGCGACGCCGCGCCACTGTCTCAGACCACAGCGCAGCGTGTGAAGAATCGATTACCTGTTTTTATCTCCATTTGAATCTTTGCAAAATTATCGATTGATGATTTTATTTATTTATTATTTGTTAATTTATTTTTTTTATTTTATTATCTTTATTTTTTTATTACTTTTTTTTTAATCCTTTGAAAATTGATATTTTTCAATAGGTTCAAATGGAGAAGATGAAGAGGAAAGTACCAGGAAAAAAAAAGATTAGTGAAAATAACCATACGGATACTTGATTTTGGCACCTGCTAGATGTTATGGTAAACTTGACCAGAAGTATGGTACATTTACCGATGCTTTGAGTAAATTCGACATGCAATCAGGTAACATCACCTAGTACCTAGTCAAAACATAGTATACACCTGGTTAACATTACCATAACATCTAGCAGGTGCCAAAATCAGAGGTATCCGTATGGTTATTTTCACCGTAGTTTTTTTCCGTGTAGGCGAATTTCCGACAGCAAAATCTGACAACGCTTGAGTAGTTGATATTGAGGGTGGAGTGCTAATGTTGGGTGCAATAAGGCAAGAGCGAGAATGAGCTGCACGTAAAATACCATAACGAATGATTGATGATAGAATTCACCCGTCCGATAATTAGCCCCATCAGCAATAGGCCATTACAATTTTGTATGACGTTACGTGTCAGCAGAGTGATTTATGCGCGAAAATATTTTCACCTCGCGCAGCTTCCTATGGCTATAATATTCCAGCGATTCAAACAAGCTTTGCCGCCCGCGCCACGCCACGCTCTTCCAACCAACCAACGCGGCAAACCTCCACAACAGAAACTTCTTGTACAAAAAAAAAAAAATGAGCTCTCCTGATGCGCCAGATCGGAAATACATCGTCGAATCCAACGAAAGTTAAAGTTGATTTCAAAGGTCCGAGCAAAAGCTATAAGATCGTTTATTAATATCCATCGTGTGCGTGACCTTAATTGCGTTTTACTTAACCCGGATATACAATATCCATCATTAAAGGTGTTGCATACAATGGGGCTCTTGCAAACTTTTGTTGGGGGGGGGGGGATTAAGGAGTTGATTCTTGCATGAAAACCAGTAAAAATGACGATGAGTACACTAAAAACTCACGAAATTCACTCTCAGAATCGGGCTTAATGGCGGAGAGACGCAGGTGTCGCAGGGATCATGGGAGAATCCTATATCTAAATTGAGACATATCTCTGTGTTTCCTAGAGAAAGTGACACAATAGACAGGAATCTCCCATGATATACCTGCATTGAACCAACTTTACGATCTTGCCGTTATATTCCTGGCCGAGGCGTTTAATGAATTCCAAGATGGCGGAGAACTATCGAGCAATCTGTATGCATGCACCGTGAACATCCAAGGATGGCCAACTTTGACAACCTCACTGGAGGTAGAGGTTATGTGTTTGTTTACGTTGAGATTGGTTTTTTTTTTTTATTTTTTTATAGAGAATTTTTGGCTATATTCTCAGTTTAAAATAGAGAATCTACAGCCACCTATAGACAAATTGAGATTGGTTGTGATCGATATTGTGAGGTTGGCTATCCTTGGATGTTCGTGGTGCGTGCATACAAATTGCTCGATATTTCTCAGCCATCTTGGATTTCATTAAACGCCTCTTGTGAATTTACTATTGCATTTTATGACTTTTTGATGCCACCAATGGACTTTTCATGCGATTTTACATTAGATTAAACACTCTTAAGTGTTGTAGCAAAAGTTTGCAACAGACCCATTATATCACGTGAAATTAATTTGATATTTTTGGTTACAGATTACACCGGCCAAATTTTGATTCCTATCTCACTGAAGACATCATAGTGTAGCTTGTAAAGTGCTTTAGCTTGCTCTCTGGAAGTTTCTCGCCCTGACTTGCATACAAAAATGGAACCGATCTGTACATGTATACATTGTACACGGGTTCACGGGTACACCTGCCCTAGGTTCAGTTGCACCAGCTCTTATTTCTTAAAATGGAGTTCGAGTGCAAGACGCCCGCCCTTCCGCCCGGAGGCGAGTGTGGCGCGACCTGGCCTGGTCGCCGCGTCGCGTCGCGAGGGCGGACATTTTCGAGCGCTTTCTCGATCTTCAAATTCCAGTTAGACGCGTGGTTGGAACGAGACCAAATTCGCGCGTGTAATCACCTCGCTTTTGCATTTTTTTGAAGCCAATGCGCGGCGCGCGCCTTTCAATTAAATTCGCTCAAAAGATACCGTTGCTGAGCAAAGCCCAGGCCGGCCACACTCTCCCACACCACACGCTATTTTCTGAGCATCGAGCCCTGGAGCACCGCGCACCGTTTCAAACTTTGATCGACATTCACGCTCGAAATCTCAACTAATCAGCGTTTTCTAGTTTTATCCGATCAACGGAGAGTAAGCACGTGAGTCAACCTTCTTGCCTTCTCCAAAACCATGGGCGGATACAGGGAATTGTCTTTCTCTCTCTCCTCCCATTTGAAAACGTGCGTTAGAAAAGGACAGAAGAGGGGGCCAAAGTCACGTGATGGTCCCCTCTGCTGTCCTTTTCTAACACATGAGTTTAAATGGAGAGAGAGAGAGAAAGACAATTCCCTGTATCCGCCCATGTCCAAAACTCCCCCCTTCACCTATCAATCACCCCTACCCGTATTCCACAACCTCCGTATTCTCCTGCAACCCCAATGGGGATGTTGCACACTTTTGCTATAAGCGATTTAATAGTCGATTCTGGTGTAAAAACCTCCAAAAAAAACGATGGCAGCACTAAAATCTTCCGAGATCCACTTCTAAACTCAATAAACGCTTTTATTTGCACAAGCATGGGCGCACCCAGGGGGGCCAAGCCCCCCCCCCCCGATAAGAAGAAAGAAAAGGAGGAAAGGAAAGGAAAAAATGAGAGAAAGAGAAAGAGAGAAGAGGAAAAGAGGAGGAGAGAAAAAGAAAAGATGGGAAATGAAATGAGTTCAAACAAAGTATCAATGTCATGAAACATATTTTTCCTTGGAGGAACACATCTTTCCCGACAGCAACTGTCCTGAATTGTTAATTTCGCTCGATCTTCTTCTGAAATCTAGATTTCCTGAAGACTCCGTCTTTCTATCAGCATGCGATGAAGATATTTCCGTAACATCAGCACAGTCTCGGAAAGTCGCAGGTATCATGGGAGATTCCTATCTGAATTGAGAAATATCTCAGAAAAAGTGACAAATTAGACAGGAATCTCGTCCATGATACCTGCGTTGAACCGCCATTACGATCTTGCAGTTATAGGAGTTATGTATGAGTTTATTCCTGAATTTTAGACTTTATCAATGTGATTTTCGTGATTTCCGCTGGTCTTAACGTCAGATCGGACTATTTATTTGCTCACAGCAAAAGTTTGCAAGAGCCCCATTATGTCCAGGAAATTCCGTAATTCGGCCCACTGAGTGGCGGTGCGGTGCATCGCATCGTATCAGCAAGTTCAGGCGCAAGGACACCTGAATACTGACAAATTAGACAGGAATCTTCCATGATACTTGCGTTGAACCGCCATTACGAACTAGCCGTCATAGAAGTTACGTGAGTTTATTACTGAATGTAAACTTTCTTTGTGTGATTTTCGTGGTTTTCGTAATTTTCGCTGGTTTCTACGTCAGATTGGACTATTCTTTTGCTCACAGCAAAAGTTCGCAAGAGCCCCCATTGTGCTCAAATGTTTCCTCAACGGGCAATGTCCAGTGATTAGACCTATAAAATTGATTGCGTTTGCTATTACTTCAGCTTTTCCATAAATGTTCGACTGATTTGAAAAATAATTTTTAAACACCCTGTGTATCAAGAGCGGAGAATACCGAATGACTGCATACAAACTTTCAGTGACGTATCTTTTTTCAAAGTCTTGACCGTAAAACGTTGCTGCGCCGGCCGGTGAGTCAGATGTATCTAGGCTTAATTGCGAACATCGGACTCATCAAGCGGGATGTTAAAACAGTAAGCAAAGAAAGGCTTGAGAAACGTTAGTTGCACTCGTTTCCAGAAAGTAACGTTGACAGGGGATTAAAAATCCTGATCGAAAGCACACCGTCTGACTTTTAAAGCCATGATTTTCCCCCCATAAACCGTATTATATCTAGTCTTCATTTGGCTGAAAAATGGACACGATTTACGTTACTCTATACAATGTCATGCATACGAAGTCAACGAGTGATACTTAGAACGTTAAAGTTTGAAACATTTTACTTTTGCAATGTACACGAAACGTAGACGGGAGATGAGATGGGATTCTCATCATGGGAAGCCATTGAGAAAAAGGATTACTTTATATTTCTAATTAGTATAGATTATACACTGGTTTAATGTAGTGGATGAATACGTATGTATAAATAAAGTGGTATAAGTATAGCCATTGGCTCACAGTTTGGCGGTCAAGTGCGACTTTCTTTGCGATGCGCGTGTTGCATCGTACCCGTAACACGGCGCAAATAAGTAAACGTATGTTTTGGGTTCCATACGGTTTATATTTAATTGGTGCAGGTTTTAGGTAATAAGCGGAATAGTATTGCCAATTCATTCAAGTCCTACCCTGTTTTTATCATCATTTCACACAGTTTTTAACGCGGTTATCGCGTCAATAAATCGATAAATCGTCGATATCGATAATTGATTTTTATCTTGACATTCTAGAGTTTATAACTAGCATGATCAACTTAATGTAAGTTTTCGTCAGTGGCGCCGCGTGCAATCTGACAACACTGCATTCGTCCACTTCAACGCCTAAAAGAGGTTGAATTATTAGAGGTGCACAGTGCACTTTCTTGAATCGATATTTTGCATGGGTTTAAATGGGAAACTTGTAAAGTTGCCAGATTGGTTCGCGACGTCACTGGGTTCAGTGGCTACAAAACGGATGGTATTTCAGGCTTCGTTGTGGTTCATCGGTTACATCCTCTATCTCTCTCTAACTCCCCCCCCCCACACGTAATCTTCATGAGCGTTCACAGAGGCGTCGCATGCAATTGACAACATCGTATTTTGTGCCTTTAAGCACACGTGAAAAAGGTCAAACTATTTCGAGGTGCATGGGCACTCCCTCAAATCGATATTTTACATGAGTTTAAATTGACGAAATGCAGTCTTGCCGATTTTTTTTTTTTATAAATAAAAAAAAAAAACTCTAAGTATCTTACGTCGCGACCCACTGTGTCGCGTTATGATGTTTTCCTGTGGATGCGCAATCTGTTCACCACACTTAATTTTATGTGCGCAAAACCCTTTAAGCGTTACGTAAGGAAAGGCCTACGTGTACGTAACGGCACTTTAGCATAAACTTAGCGTAGTAAACCAGTGCACCGTGGTATTGTTATTATCATTATTATGAAGTGCAACGCAACACAAAGCGATGGAAATACCTAATTAGACGCGGCTTACTGTATGTTCTCCGCTGATAAACTCCGCACTCGTATCTCCTCGTAATCCGTCGGGCACTTGAAGGGCCGAATAGTGTTTTCACGCATGCGTGGAATCTTCACAAGTACGAGGATTTTTACGATTTTAGAGTATTTTTCTTTGCTAAAACGGGTGAAACAAATACACGGTCCCTGGTTGTGATATTATGATAAATACTCACGATCAGCGATTTCAGTGTGATACATTGTACTATCGACGAATTAAAGATTGTCGCGAGATTCTCACACATTTTCAGTGATGGTTGTGAGGACTGATCTGCAACGGCTTTGCCGCCTAACCCGCACCGGCCTCTTGCCTGCAAAGTGTGAGGAGTATGAAAAGTGGCAGAACCGGAACCTTGAAGGCGAAACTTACGATCACGTGAAAACCTCGCGAAAATCTTTAATTCGTCGATAGCACAGACAGCGCAGTGGAAAAATGCTTCCTAAATTCTGGTGCTAACAGAAGCACAATGATACGTGACAGTGGCGTAACTAGAAATTACCTTTCTCTCACTTTGTCCATTAAAATGAGTAAGTTAGAAAAGGATAGGAAAGGGGGATCAATCCCCTCTTCCTATCCTTTTTCAACCTGTACATTTGGATGGGTAAAAAGAGAGATAGAATGATTTCTAGTTACGCTACTGATACGTGAACCGCGGAAAACTCCAGAAAACTATGAAGTTCAGTAACGAGGCGTGCGATTTGGCAACGCTCTTTTTTCCCATTTAAACACATTAGAAAGGTCGAAATGCCTGGTCATCACCCAACTGTTTTGGTGAATTTAAATAGAGAAAATGCATTGTTGCCAAATTGCCACATTTCACGCCTCGCCACTGCTGGTGTTACCATCAGAACATGGCCACACTACTAGAAATTCCTTAAACAGTGGCGGCTCGTGCGATGTGGCAACAATGAATTTCCTCCATTTAAACCTATGTAAAATAATCGATTCTTTGGTGAGGCGCTACGCCTCACCTAGAATCGATCTTTTTACATATATTAAACGGCAAAATAGCAAGGTTGTCAGATTGCACGAGCCGCTACTGTCCTTAAAATGTTTAAGATACATGGTACGAACACTAGAATTCTAGTAACAGTAACATCCCTTACTTCGGTTCACGTATCCTTATGCTCCTGGTATTTAATATTTTTTTCAGTGTACTTACCATTCGCGCATATACGCTGAGAAAAAAATTGTCTGTTAATTTAACCAGAATTCTGGAATCAGTAAGTGTATAACATGAAGTTTTTCTCAAGTGTATTGTTGCTATAAATTTTGACTTTATCTGATAATTTCAATGAAATAACAAACATAGGATATGCTTATATCGGAACGTCAGGAGCCATCGTGACCATCAAAATTGGTTGAGCGATAAATTCGCAATTCATCAAGAGACAGAATATGTATCATTCGCACTCATTGAAAAAATTGCTAAATTCTGTGAAAAATGCGACTCCATTTCTTTACCAATTTTGACGGTTAATGGGGTAAAACATTCATTAAAAAAAAAAAAAAAAAAAAAAACCAAATAAAAAAAAAAAAAAAAAAAAAAAAAAAAAACAATATGAAATATGAAAACTGAGAAAGTTAGTTACATAATCGAATATCCGATACTCAGCAGTT
Source organism: Trialeurodes vaporariorum (assembly GCA_011764245.1). NCBI lineage: Eukaryota > Metazoa > Arthropoda > Insecta > Hemiptera > Aleyrodidae > Trialeurodes > Trialeurodes vaporariorum. The sequence continues at coordinate 11,160,549 of VMOF01000111.1, read as the reverse complement.
TCGTTTTTTTCTGTCTCTCCCTTCTTTTCTTCCTTTTTTCCTTGGTCCCTTAATCCTTCTTTCCTTACGCTGAAACCGGTCCCTTTCTTTCTTCATTCCTTTCTTGCCTCCTATATTTTTGTTTGATTAAAATAAATAACAAGCGGCGGCTCGTGCGGTTTGGCAACAATGTTTTTCTTCAATTTGATTCAATGTTAAACAATCGATTTAATAGTTTACCAGCACTCGATTGTTGTACATAAATTCTAATGGAGATATAACATTGTCGCCTAATTGCACGAGCCGCCACTGAATGGAGACCAACAACGCAGGGAGCAAACAAATAATTGAAATTTCCAGTAATATAAGTTCATCCATTCTCCATCTCATTTAATACAATCATTGGCATGTACAAAAATAAGGGGCTTAGTAAATATCCTCTCCTTTTTCACCTTAGGCACGGATCATTTAAACTCATTAAGACCATTTAAGTCGCGGACCTTGGGTGAGAACAGTGATTTAAGTTCGATCATACGTGAGGGTATGCATAAATTACTATCAATTAAGTTGATTGCTAGGTTTGACCATTACAAGTCCGTAAAAAAAAGAGAGATCATTACATGTATTACAAAAAAAACGATTTTTTTTAAGTTTAAAATAAAATTGCTTAGAATGAGCACGAGAGGTTATTGAAAAGGTTGCTGCGAGAGGGCGCTCGGGCATGGACGGATCCAGCAATTTGGCAACCAAGAATTCATCCCATTTGAACTTATGAGAAACAATCGATTTTTGAGGGGGCCAAGGCCCTTTTACTAATCGATTGTTTTCCATGCATTCAAATGGGAGTAATACACAGTTGCCAGATTACTGGATCCGCTTTTGCGCTCGCGAGTCCACAGCAATTTATTATCATAATTTCCATTCCTCTCTAAAAAAAAAAAAAAACAAAAAAAAAAACATGAATTTCAGTTCTAGGTTTAGAACGAACCGCAGACCTTTTCACAATCAACACGAATTGTGCTCAACAATGAAACACTCTAATTGAGGAATAAATCCAACACTTTATTTGCATTGGACCTGCGTCGGACCTAAATCGAGCGTTAACAATCGTTGAGCAACTTTCATTTCACCGGTCACCAACTCACCACACCTTCTTCCTTCTTCTTTCTCTCTCATTCCGCCTCCTCCTCTTTCGCTTTGGCGAGTGACAATTTATTGAACTCGCTGGTCAACAGTTTTTGGTAAGTAATGCACTGCTGAGCTCACAATTCGAGATGTATTCATCACACACAACTAACTATACAGTTGATTTGTTTATTCAATTATTACAAATAAATTATGACCCTTTTATCGATTCAGGCGAAATAGAGCGGATAGAGTCAATCGCCCTCAAGGGTTTTCATATCTTTTGCGTCTATCTTAGCACAATTTTTGCACGCATTTTTTCGCACTTTCTTACAACTCGCGAATGGCGGGACGATGCTGCAAAATGTCATTCGTGAATTAGCGAATTCGCGAGTGGCGGAGGATTACTGGTATTATGACTCTAAAAAGAAAGTCCTCTCGTAGAAATTGTTCTTGACGAATTTCTCTTTTATTTTCCATTGGTTTAATTTTTTTGAGGCATAATGCCAAAATGCCAAAAAAGTGGCAACACTGTAACACTGAAATACCTGAAAACCGTAAAATTTATCAAAGTGGTGGAGAAATGGAATAATGAACATTTCTATCTAGATACTTTCTTTTGAAATCCATAGTACTCTTACGCCCAGTGGCAGATCCAGAAAATCTTTCTGGGGGTGGGGGGCACGCCTGTGAAATTTTGAAATTTGAAGCGTTGGTGAAAGCAATTTCGGGCTATTTTCCATAGGAAAAGCCAAATTTGAGGCTTCTGGGGGGAGCCGTGCCCCCGTGCCCCCCGGATCCGCCACTACTGGATACGATTGTCCCAACCTTATCAATCAGCCCAATGTATCCACACGATTACCAACAAGCTCGAACTTTATCTCCTTTCAAACAAACTCTCGCGATACATAAAATAGGTGCCAGACGTGGATAAATCATGCATGTCATAGTGTAAGAGTGAGTGCAGGTAATCTTTACGGTGGTGGCGGCGAACATGTGAACATCTTTTTGAGCCGAGTTCGCAATGTGTGTCGCGGTGCGATGCCATTACAATTGCGTAATGACGCATATAGGAATGTGTATAAGTCAAATGCTGCAACAAAGATTCATTTACCAAGTGAATAGGAATAATAAAGCTTCTCTGCGGTATTATGTTCTTCTCGTGAGTGGGGTCTTACGGCCATTCAAGATCCAATTTTGCGAGGGATGATCTTCCTATTTATTCTAGGCCACGAATCGTTTGGAGCAATGTAGATCAAGGCCCAGGCTGCTAGTGGGAGGGATGGAGGGAGGTATGATTGAAAATTTTCTTGTTCAACCAAGTAGCTTGAGTGCAAGAAACGGAACTCTTCTTTTGAGAGTCGGATTTGCCGCACAAGTTCAGGAAAAGATTCATAATTAATCAAAATCGATCATTTAACAAAAATTGATGCACAGAATTCAGTTCGACCCAACTTAACAGCAGTGGCGGCTCCAGCCCTCGCGAACGGGGGGGGGCGAATTGTGGATTTTTGCCCCTAAATGATCCCCTTTCCTTGCTTTCGCTCTGGCTTTTCCCCTTCCTCTCCCCTCTTTTCCCACTTTTCGGGTCGAACGGGGGGGGGGGAGGCGATCGCTCCCTTCGCCCCCCTGTATCCGCCAATGCTTAACAGTGATAACTTCTTGGATTCAAAGGTTTTCGAGTTGTTTCACTGAAAAAAAAAGTCGATTTAGGAATAATATGCCGGAATAGTAAAACTTTTCCTGGTTTTAACTTACCAAAATCATGGTTAAATTTACCATACACATAGTCGACTTTACACAGGGTGGTGGTACATTTTACCATACAATTATGGTACGTTAATTGCACCATGAGTGCGTTAGATTTTAACCTGGAGCATGGTGAAAATTAACCCTCGGGTCTTAAACGTTACTATGCTCTAATTAAATTTGAACCGTCCTTCTGTGTTGAATTTTCTATAATCTAGGTATTGTTAAATTTACCATAATTAGAAAAGTATTTTCAAGTATGAGCATCGTAATTTTAAACCAAATTGTGTGGCTAAATTACGATAAAACTGTCTATCTAATATCTATCTTCTAATATATGTATATAAAAGCCGTGAGGAGTCAGTCTACAGATTCTTTCCACGGGTTCTTTACTGACTTCCCGTTGGGCGACGGTGTTGGAATTTTACAAGGAGCATCACTGCTACCTGCTAGCTTTAGATGGAGCCAAAAATCGTAAACCATAAAAAATCCTTACGGTTTTTGGTCAGGAGCCTGATTTGACATCAAGATTAGCATCGAATCCATTCGATGGCTGGAGATTATCAAAACTACGCGATCGATGTATCGAACATTGCACAGGCATACAGATCTAACCTAACCAAACCATTTCTGACGAGTGAATGGCTGATTACTATTTTTCAGAAACTTGAATGCGAAAGCTTCTGACCGATAATTTTGGGTTTATATTTATACATATAACCAGCTGATTTTTAATCGCCAGATCAGCCGTTCAGCCATCAGATCTGCCATTTCCGCTTACTGTACATCGATTCGAGGGTTCCGGATTTGGATCCAAACCATGAGAATGCGAGAGCTGATTCTTTATCAGATACCACCTCTCCACCGCACCGCGCGCCGACCTGAATGCGAACAAACATATATTTTCATTTTCATTCCAATTTCATCGATTTCTGCAACTCCTTTTCTACCTATAAATAATAACGTATACTGTTGAGCTTAAACAAAGTCGGCATCGAAAAAAAAAAACTTGGGATTACAACGGAGGAAATGGTTGTAGGAGAGGACGGAAGGGTTAAACGCAGTGTTGCCAACTGGTGGTGATAAATCTCCACATCCTGCATTTAAATCACTGTAAAGTCTAATGAATTTTCATCCAAATCTGGCAACAATGGTTAAAAGGAAAACGCGGGGGGTGGGGGGAGGGGGGAGTAGCGGGATCCGCTTCAAAGACACACGCTACAATCGCGGAGTTTGACGAGAAAGTGCCGAATATTAGTTGCGCGCTGAAGGAGCCGCAGCGCAGTGGCCATCATCAGCGCACCGAGTACAAGTTCGTGCCGAAAACAGATGGGAGTAGTGACCAGAGATCAAGGTGAGGGGGTCAATTAGAGTCAGCAACATGTTGGAAAGTATTAAAAGAAAAGAAAAAAAAAGGAGAAAAAAAAGTTTACTATATACCTATATTTTAAAATTATACTTAAGTCTTTGGTATACACTCGGGGATAGGAGGAAGCAAGGAGAGTTCAATAGGTTATGATCGATAACGCTCTCGTCATAGCCGAGGCAAACACAGTTCGTGACGCTCCTACAATTCGATTGTAAGTACGGACGGACGCTTGAGCTTGAAGGAACATCGGCATCGAATATTGTTTTCAATTTTGTGGCTCTAATCTCAGTCTTGCGGAATCACCACCACAGTTCTTCATGAGACATGGGCACAGACGGTGTGGTTGCCAGATCTTTCCATAGATTGTACAATATGGGTTAAGATCTTCATTAAGAGCCGATAATTTGATTTTTACGCTTTAACACCTTATGGGCCAAGCCCGAGTATACTCGTTTTTCTCCTCTCGTCTATTTCAAATTGCTCCTGTATTTAGCATGAGAATAAACGCGATTCTGGAGGTTGACACTTACAAGATAAGGTTTCGTTCAGGCGCCTTCAATTCGTAGTGTAGACAATTCCAACTCCCCCGAGTACGAACAGTTAACTACCTTCCCTACATTAACGGAAGAGTGGCGTTCTTTTGACCAAACCTGGTCTGTAAAGGGTTAACGACATAGATGTCCGCCCCCCAATGAACACAAAACAAGGGTCCCTGGGTCCTTAGACACAAACTTGGGATTTTTTCTTATAATTGGACCTCTGATCTGCTGATCAAGTAGATAGAGTGACGTCCGACGCAAATTGACCTGCCGAGTTCGAATTAGGCCTTAGCTTTGATCGAAATATTCTAGATTTTTCACAATTTAAACTTTATCGCGAAAAATGTTTAAAAGTGGAATATGCGTAAAATCTGGACGAGTTAATTAGAAAAAGATATCATTTTCTAATTCCCAAACACTATGGATTAGTACAGTTTAAATGTAATTAACAAGAAAACCCATTGAAATACATTAAAATTTAGTTAAAAAGAACACTGATGTTTGGTGCTTTTCGCGGACAGTCATGTTGCTAAAGAGGGCTTCTGCGATAAACTGGGATGTATTAGACGCATGAGAAGCTTGCTATGCTAATGACCATCATACGACTAATTGTAAGTGCACTTTTTGGACAAACATTTTTTTATGCGCGTTCAACATAGTGCACGTGCAGTCGGGGATAGCAAACATGTCAGACAACTCCTGGAAGTAGGCTACCCGCCAAACTTATCTCAATGAATTTAAAGTGTTGCAGGTGGTCTATCTACCAATGTCAAAATTTAAGGTTTGAAAATTTCCAAATCCTCGATTGTTCCTTCCATTTTAGATACTTTATTTAGGTGGACAATTTAATACAGCCACCTTGGCTGAATCCATGACATAAGAAGTGACTTTCCTTTATAGCTTTGTGATATTGTATTATTTGGTGCAGTGAATTTAGCTAAATGTCGCAGCGCCATTGCAAATCTCCGTACCCTGTCAAAGCTGAATTTTAAGAGAGAGCACACCTCTAATGATGTGCTCCTTTGTAAACGCCTCTTGTAAATAAAATATTTCTAACATCCTCTTTTTCATGCACTGAAAAAAATAAATAGTTTAAAAAGGACAGAAGAAAATGATTTGCTAAATTAACCTATAATTTTGTTAAATTAACAACTCAAATGCTAAATCAGCAATTCATTTTGTTAGCTTAACAGCTTTTTTCCCCAACCTGCAAATCAAATAGTAAAAATAAAAATGTTTATGCTGGAATAACAAATGAGTAAGTATAAAATCTGCAATTTATTTTGCTGATATAACAAGCTGAATTGTTAGATCAACTAATTGGGTTTAGTTCTGTATTTTTTTTACTATTTAAAAATGCGAAATTGACAATGTCTATTTTGTTAGAAGAACACCATTATGTGGTTGATTCAACATTTATTTTTGTAAACTCAACTAATAAATTGTTAACGTAACAGAAAACCCTGGTTGATGATTTATCAACTTTCCATTTTTGTTAAATCAGCAAATTTTGCATTGTTGCTTTAACCATTGATTTTTTTTCAGTGATGTTCAATTTGTCCTTTTCTCACATCTGGCAATAACGCAGCAGAGCTCATCGGCAATTTATTCAATTCAGTCAATCGTATTGATTGTTTGTTGGGCTACACATATCACATATCTAGACACCGGACAGAGAGTTTGTGATTAAATAATAACCGATTGCAGACCAAGATTGATGCTGTATAATGGATTCTATTATCCATCGGGTACAACGTTAGGCTCGCTCAGCAGAGCTAAACTTGGTGCCACTAAAATTGGCCGAATCAATTACATTACAATATATATGAACACTTTTGAACTTTGAACTCAAACGCGTGAATTTGAGCAATCCACTCGGTGGGGCGCATCAGTTTTCTCTTTTCGGTTGATGGTGGGGTAAGTTCAAATAACTTTTAACTTTTTTATGTAATTTGTCATTACCGTAGATCATTGAGCAAGGCAAAAATATCAGGAAAATAAAGGTTTTGACCAGAATTCTTTCCTGATAAACAATAATTTATATCAAATTGATGATGGATCGATGATAAATCTAAAGAACTACCGGAAAAATTATGTTTTTTTACAAGTTTTAATGCTTTTCAAAGGGTCTACGGTAATGACAAAAAAAAAAAAAAAACAAGTTTTTGTCATTACCGTAGACCCTTTGAAAAGCATTAAAACTTGTAAAAAAACATAATTTTTCCGGTAGTTCTTTAGATTTATCATCGATCCATCATCAATTTGATATAAATTATTGTTTATCAGGAAAGAATTCTGGTCAAAACCTTTATTTTCCTGATATTTTTGCCTTGCTCAATGATCTACGGTAATGACAAATTACATAAAAAAGTTAAAAGTTATTTGAACTTACCCGGTGTTGTTGCCGCCGCCCCCCCCCCCCCGATTTATTAGGCTCGTGACTTTCCTGGTTTTTTTTTTTTTTTTTTTTTTTTTTTTTTTTTTTTTTTTTTTTTTTTTTGCGGATTGCCTTAAATTTCTGAGATGCTTTGAAGTTTTGTGAGGAGTTTTGAAGTTTTAAAATTAAGTTTTTTCATTATAACTAAAGTTTTGAAGGAGTCGGGGGGCTTTAGCGGAGGAGTTATTTCCCGTATCGAATCAACCAGTGGTGTTCGGAGGATTTTTGTCGGTAGAGGCATGCACTGATGAGAGTTTGACTGAAAACTCTTCCCTTCTTCCCCTCCATCCCAAGAAATTAAAGGTCGGGGAGGGGCTTGAGCTGCTTGCTTGCTACCCCCCCCGGCCCTCTCTCCGCGAAAGCCACTGAAATCAACCTCCAATCGATCTAGTCATCTCGGAAGAACATGGGTGTACCCGCATCCTCTTCCGGAGTGAGTCTTCTCTATGTTATCTTTCCTTTTTCTTCTCTCTTCTGTTACGTCTGTTGGGCCTTAGTTGGCGGAAAAGGACTCTTAAACTTCCAAAAAAAAAAAAAAAAAAAAAAAAAAACCAAGCAAAAAAAAAAAAAAAAAAAAAAACACTCGAAGTTTCCAAGAAACCATAGCTGCGTAAGGCGCAGAGCAATGCACAAGGCATGAACATTGAACAACTATAGCGATAGCTTTTGCCCACAAACGACGAAGAATTCGCTGCAAACTTCCAAAATCGGTTCGGTGTTTTACAAATATGACCCAACGTTTCGTCTCGTCTTACAAATGTTTTGCTCCATATACATAAAACGCAACCCCCCCCCCTCTCCCATTTACCTGTGCGCATGCGTAAAAGAGAAATGCCGACGAGACTGCAAACGGTGATTGAATGAGCCAATCAAATCTGCTCTCCGCGGTACAGACCTTATACCTTTCCAACGATGAGCCGCTGCGGAGGAATTCATTCCGCAAGCTCCCAAATTGGCGTTCGGGTAATGATGCATCTCATCTCAGTATCTTCGTGCGTTGTAAGGTTGCATCGATGCAACAATCAGGCGTGTCTTTTGCGAGGAGGAGACGTAAAAAAAGAAAAAAAAGAAAGAAAGAAAATAAGGTAAGTAGAGAGACGAGACGTGTATTCGTACGATCCAATGCTGCCACATTTAGCATCAAATAAACAAATACTCCATATAATTTAATATAAAGTGTGTATTTTTCAGCCAAATCTGGCAGCACTGTGCGGTACTCTGCGGTGCGGTACGTATATTGTGTCTCAGTACGTGTGCCGATTCCCACGCAGTAGCCGCTTCGCCGCCGAGCGGAGTTGCTGCGGCGCACTGTGGTCCAAATATCATGAAAAAAGTGGCCAAAATTAAAAAAAATTAAATTTCTCATTAATTTTTCTATTATTTCTATCTTTCTAGACTAATTTTAATCACTTTCAACAAGTGAAGCATGGAAATATATAATGAAATACACGCCATCAGTTGTTGCAAAGATTCTGCGCCGAAAGCGCAGCGAAAGCTTTTATACGCGCCGCCTATGGCTTCACGAAAAAACAAATGCAAAATCGTTGCAACGTCGAATGGCACTCACCTCGTTATATATTTTAACGCTTCAAGTAATTTAAACCTATAAATATCTTTGAAAAGTTTTAAATTAAGCTTATAAGATTGAAAACGATGCTTTTTTACGACTGAATTTTGGCCGCTTTTTTTGGCTACTTTTTTTTGGGTCTCGTAGACCATAGTGCGGCGGGCGCGGGCCGGGCCCTCTCTGTGCGGCACAGTAAGATGCGATGCGGCCGTTCAGCCAGCCAGCATGAAGCCCAGGCCCAGAGGCCGGGGTTCGAGCTCTTGACTCACGACTTTTAAAGAGAGAACTGTTTCATAACGACACGCAACTTGGCCCGGACCGGTCGGCGGCGGGCGGCCCGAACGGCCAAAGTGCCGCGACACAGCGCCACCACCGCCACGTCGCGTCGCGTCGCGCCGAGTCCTCGCTCGGGGGGCTGCAAGGCTGAGACCAGAGGACTCAGGGGTCACTGGTGTGGTGGGGGTCACAATCGTAATTTAAGCCACGAACATAGGCAACAACCTATGTCAATTATATATCCGCTCTCTGCCTATTACGTGTCGCCATGCCCGTCGTCGGAGTCACCATCATTTTGCCGGTCGCTAATCTTTCATGGGTCGACGCGGCCCACTATGGTCTAAAATCCTTAAAAAGTGGCCAAAAATAAAAAAGTAATTTTCACATCAATTCATCATTTTCAACTTTTCAGACCACTTTTAATCATAAAAGACACTTCCAACAAGTAATTTAAGCCTAAAAATAACCATGACCAAATAAATCATGACCAAATTTGCATGGGAAATCATGAGTTTCTCATGTGAACCCATGAAAAATTTCGTGATTTCCTGGTATTTCTACGAACATTTTCATGATTTATTTATCACGAGAACCCATGAGGAATCCAAGGAAAAATCACGGGAACCCCTTGGAAAATCATGAAAGCCCATGGAAAATCATGGGTTTCACATGAGTTCCTATGAGGAGCCCATGGAGAGTCATGATTTCCTATGCGTTCACATGATTTTCTCAAGGGAAATCATGATTTTCCATGCAAATTTGGACTTTTCGCATGGGTTATTTCTACCAGGGAAAGTCTTGACTGAAGCCTTATGAACGGTCGAAAACGATGATTTTAGATGACTTTTATTTTCCACTGACTTTTGGCCTCATTATTTCGATTTCAGACTTTAGTGCGGCCGTGCGCATGCGCGAGCAGGGTCAGTTTTTGAGCCCCCATCAATAATCATGCGTGAAAAGGAGGAAAGAGATATGCAGAGATGAGGAGTTTTTAATAAAACAAAATTACGCCGACATATCAATCAAATTATGGCGCTTGCGGACTAAGAAGTAATCGAGGAATATATAAAATCAAGATTGGATGAAGTAATTACAATGTTTTAACTACCCCTCCCTCCCCCCATCACAAACGGCATTCGTGTTTTTAAAGAAAGTTCGACTACCGACATTATCAGTAGCGCAATTAGGATCTCTTCCATCTTCCTCATCTTCCGTTTGAGCGTGTCTCTAGATAAATGATAGAGACACTGCCAGAAAAGTTTCTTACTGCCGTAACCGGACGCCTGTTTAATACTTACTCAACAGGAATTCCTCCCCCAGAATTTTTTTCAATTTTTCTGACCTTCAGATTGAATTTTACGGTAATTTTATGTACACAGTAAAATTGAAATGTTCCAGTGGCGCACCGAGAACTTTGCTTTGCGAGAACTCAAACTCCGGGGGGTCTGGGGCTATAGAATACCCCTCAAGACAAGCGGGGGGTCTGGGGGTCCTCCCCCAATTTCTTTTCAATTTTCCTGACCTTCAGATTGAATTTTACGGTACTTTCATGTGTACAGTAAAATTGAAATGTTCAAATATATTTTCGATTTTGCTTGCATGAAATCTTTGCTCTCGACTCATAATAGGAGGGAGAAGAGTTAAGTGGAATGTGGATGAAGGAGCCATGGAATATTCGCGGAGGGTGTTCACCGAGGGGTTAAATTTTAATCCCCTCGCCATAGTAAATATTTCTTAAGCAAATGCGGATAAAATGGAATTTGTTCGACGTGAACCCCCCCTCCTCGCTGATTACGATTTTTTTCTTTCTTTTTCTTCTATTTGTGAAGGAACCACATCCTCTCTCTCTCTTTCTCTCTTTCTCCTTCCCCCCACTCTTTCTCTCTCTCTCTCTCTCTCTCTCTCTCTCTCTCTCTCTCTCCTCTCTCTCTCTCTCTCTCTCTCTCTCTCTCTCTCTCTCTCTCTCAGGCTGGGGGGGGGGGAGGTTAACCCTAAACCACGCCCCCTTTCGATGCGCCACTGTATGAAGTACGTGCTTCAATGAAGAAAAGAGAGAGAAAGAGAATTTCTCGTTACACGCTACTGCTCCTGGTAAAAATAGTCCGTAGAGGTCTATAAACAATTCCTCATACAGAGTATGGATGTGAATTAACCAATATGGATATTGGATATGTATGGATCTATTTGAGTGTATAAGGGTATATTGCATCGATCTGTACGATACAAACAATATATCCTCACAATCCATACGGTATCCATTCAAACTATATGGGGAATAGGATATGCACCTGTATGGGCCATTTTTACCAGAGTGCGACATTACATTCTAAAAATTAACAGAAATATTCAGGAATTTTCGCTTGCGACGCACAATGAGTGAGTCGTTTAAGGTTGCATCAGCAGTGAAAGCCCGAAAATTGTCAACGGACGCAACCCGCATTACACGTTAAAACAACGTACTATTTGCTCTATTTTTGTTTCTTTTATTTAAATCAAAAAAGGTCCGGGTTTTACGAAATACGATATACGTGTAGTGCGGGTTGCTTCGAATCATCAACGCAGGGTCGCAGGACTTACGCAACTAGGACCAAATATTTATGCGTCTTCACGGTCCCCTTCTTAGATATTAGGTGAGTATACTTAAGGAGAGGGCTATATAAATACCCACCATCCAATATCTTTCCGGCAGTGGCGTCGCGTGCCATCTGGCAACATTGCGACTCCTCCATTTAAACTCCTTAAATATATCGAATTTTCCTCGTGCACAGTGCACCCCTTGAATTCGACCTTTTACATGAGTTTAAATGGGTAGAATGCAGTGTTGCCAAATTGCACGCGACGCCACTGCTTTACGGGACTATCACCGGTCACGGCGCATCGCACTGCAACATTATATTTGGCCCCTATTGCACCAGCGAAGACCAAAGATACTTAAAAGATTTCAAAATTATTTCGGAGGGGGCTTAAAGACAAACGTGGAGGCCGCTCCGACATCATGGACATACCCTGTACACTGTACAGAGCTGTAATCTGCTTGCAGACTCAACATATTAAGAACCGTTGAATGACGTGACCACCTCGATGTAAACGGTTTAAAACACAATATGGTTTTGATTGAACCTGTTTTGTAACTGTTAGATAATAAGAATTTAATGCGTTCACAAGAGAACAATGGAGACCAATCATTCCAAATAAGGCGTCAGAAAAATAGCACTGTTCTCCAGGTTTTTGCCAAAAATGATCAAAGAAAGCGAGGCTTCCTGTAGAGAGTCTGCGGGCATACCTTTGAATTCGAAAAGCAAAAGACGATGGGCGCTAATTAAGGTTCTTGGTCCCTAGAGGTGATATTCATGAATTACTATCCAGTTGACGTGATTTATTATCGAAGCTATACTGATGAGACTCATCAAAAACATTGACTTGTGGCTACAAGTCACATTCAAGAAATTCCTATCAAGAGGTTTCCCATTTCTTCTTCTTCTGCTTCTTCTCCTTCTTCGAAAAAAGTTTTAAAAATGTTCCTTTTCCCACATTTTTCTTTCATTAACGACCTAATATAGACATACCTAATGATGAGTTTAGATAGAAAGGAGGAAAAAATTATCAAAAATAGAGCTACTTGAAATTAAGGTACGTGTTGAAAACTCCAATCGAACCCCTCTTATAATTCACAGCAAATAAAATAATATACACGAACTTTCATTCATTAGTGTCAAGCTGGTTACCTCATTTGAATAAAGAGAGATGATTCTTTTCGAGAATTTTTTTTTCAGCTCTGGCAGAAATATGGCCTGGCTTTTTGGAGTTGCAAGATATTTCAAAAATCTAATTCTGACCGATGATGCACCTATTGTGGTGTCTACATAGTTGACCTTTAGGTCAAAACTGGTAAAGACCTTTCCTTGGGACGGAGAGCTTCTCAGCGATTACAACCTGTCTGTCGCAATTCTCTATGCTTACTCTCTTAGAAAGGATGAAAATTGGATTTGTTTAATGGAATAAACAACGAATGTCTTATGCGTGCACCTGGTATAAAAGGTCATTTTTTTTTTGCCGGCTGGGCCTTTGCAAGACTTGGTAACAACGCGAGAAGGTCGGGATACAGATCTTTCGGTGAGAGGGGGAAGTGTAAGTATACAACTATACAAGTATACAGGGTGTATCAGAAACATATGTCGTCCTAGTAACCACGTATTTTAGAGGTCAAAATAAGACTAAAAGGTGATTGTCCGTAGTTGTCCCCCACTCGCTACTCCGTACACAGCTCAAAGGTTCAAACTTGAACTTTTGCCGGACAAATATTTCTTGGGATGGTGGAAAATTCGAAGGGTTTGTCCTAAGATTGTCCGTAGTGGTTTTATGGGTTTGGGAGTGGATTCCCTGATCTTTTAGTGCGCTAATCGTTATTTCTACAGAGTTTTACCCAATTATCAAATATTAATAAGCCTGTAGCAAAAGATTGTAACAGCTCCATTACCTTGGGACACCAATTTTCATGATATTCGGTTCATATAGGTGGTCGCGATTCCAACAAAACCATACATTTTTTAAAACTTTGGGGCTGTAGCTCAAAAGGGGGGCATTTTCGGACACACGTTTATCGGAAAAAAAGTCTTATTCTGACCTCTAAAATACGTGGTTTCAAGGACGAAACATGTTTCTGATACACCCTGTACAAACAAGTATAATATGAATGTAATATCGCGTTGATAATTACAAGTGAATCATAGCACGAATAAAAGTTCATTGAGAGGGACGCAAATATTGATGAATGAGTTAGATTTTGCGGAGCGGCGCCTGACGGTTAATGGAGCCTGGGTAATAAAAAAGCGAGGAGAAGAGCGGAGAAGCGAGTTCACAACTATATCTTGATCCACTAGGGGGACTGCGCCTGCGCCGACGCGACTCTGCGCGCGCCAACTCCAGTTGCGACCGCGACAGCGCAGCCAGAGCACAGTCAGCGCAGCGAGGTCTAAATGACGTAACTATGTAAGTGTAGGTAAAGGTAATGCAACAAAGTGCACACACAACACAACCAACGTCTCGTTGCACGTTTGGTTTCGCGCGTCCCGCGTCTCGCGTCCTGTGCCTGTGCGCGCGCGCGCATCCATTCAATATCTAACGCGCTCACTCTCCGCTCATTTGTGACCATCTCACGGTGCTCAAGTTCAATGTTCCGACCGTGTTGCCGAACCGAAGTGCACTCTGGTAAAGAGAGGTGTACGCTGTGCATAAATAAATTACAACTTACAAGGCAAGAGAATGCTTAATGTAAGGTTGTCCATGAAATGCTGTCTATAATTGAGGACTTGGGTGCGATAAAGGCACTGCTTCTTCATTGCAGTGTTTCATTATCTCATTTCCTACTTAATTTTTTTATTTTTTTATTTTATTTTTTTTAAGAATATGAAGACTTAATTTTTCTTTGAAATTTCACTAAAAACACCCATAAACTGTGTATAGTTCTGAGTAAAATTGTCAGCAAGATATAAATATTTGCTTTCCTTGGAAAGGAAAAATGTACTGAGGACAATATGAAACACTGTAATGCACATGTTCCAGTGGCGGCTCGTGCAATTTGGCAACTATGCTTATTTTCCATTTAAACTCATGCAAAAGTATCGATATCGTGGGGGTGCAATTGCACCTCCTGAAGATCGATTGTTTTACACAGGTTTAAATAGAGGAATTGCGTTGTTGCCGTATTGCACGAGCCGCCACTGACATGTTCCCTTCTCGCACCCAGGTCCTTTTCAATAAATGTATCTCCAAAGTTAAAACACCATAAATTAGACTAGGAAATGATTTTGTAGGCTCATGGGATGGTTTAATTTAAAAGATAACCACATAATTATTTCTGTACGTTCTTTTTTAAGAGTGAAATTTCGTATTCACTTACCGGCTAACCTCAGCAGTTCTCATGTACATTTGAAAGGTTATTGTGAAAAGGGAAAGGTATGGACGAGGGGAAGGAAACGGCAATCTACTGCGTAAACCACATTCAATCGGCATTATTCACGCCATAAACGCCGAAAGATATATTTAAGCTGTTTTTGCAATGCGGCTATACATATGAGTAAAGACTCAGTTTATGAATTGAGACTCGAGACATAGCAAAAACAGCGTAAATAACCCTTGAAGTTTACGGCGCTCCTCATTAGCACGTAAGAATGGCTCTCCTAATTTGGTCTCGCTCTATACATTAGGTACTTTAAGTATAATATGTTTTCTGTGGTTTTGAAAAGGTTTTTCATGCGAGGGAAGAGAGCTACTTCAAAAGTGTGTGAATGTAGACACGTAGACTGCGCTGAGTTCGCTAAACTAGAGGAGCTGTGAAAACCATAAAA
The DNA here is from genome assembly GCA_011764245.1 of Trialeurodes vaporariorum. Lineage (NCBI taxonomy): Eukaryota > Metazoa > Arthropoda > Insecta > Hemiptera > Aleyrodidae > Trialeurodes > Trialeurodes vaporariorum. The sequence goes on along the minus strand of VMOF01000111.1, from coordinate 11,145,161 downwards.
GTTTATTTTTATTGCAAGTAGAGTACATTACGCCTCGAGACTACGGGGCGACAAAATATCACAAAATTCTCACGCCGCGCCGCGGCCGTGGCCGGCCGCTTCGACAGCAGCGCATATTACACAGGGGCGGGATTTGCAATAATCCATGCTTATAATATGTCAGGACCGGTGACCGGTAAAGTTAAGAATCAAGAACATATATCTAAGGGCCAGAGGGGCTCATTGCAAAGTTCATCAAATCTCAGAAAGAAATAAGTCTTGATAGAACAGAACGAACACTATCTTGGTGACATTTCTTTATTTAATTTTTTTTTTTCTCCTCCAAATAAAAAAGCAATAGCGAATATTTCTTGTTATGCAAACGTAAATATCATTATGAGCGGATCCGATTCTGTAATGTTAGATTGTGCCTATTCGCGCAAGATAACTTTAAATAGAGTAAGTAACGGCATTAGTTATGATGCAGTAGTTATAAGTTTGAGTGGTTTGGCTTTGACACAGGGTGTTTCAAAAGTACCTCTCACTCTCTGACTATTGAACGGATGCGTGAGGAGAAACGAAATTTCACAATTAATTTCCGTTTGTCAAGCTTTACACCTATGCGTTTAAATATGACACCGGAAGCGGGATTTTTGGAATACCCAGTAATCGAATAAGTCCCACGAAGATACTGCTAAAAAATAAGGAGCAATTAAGTTAGGGACTGACGTAAGAAAGAAATTTTTGCTTGTGGGCCACCGATCACATCCCAAATATAAAGTTATTTTTTTTTCTCAAAAGTGTGGGTTTTTCTTTCTGTTTCTTTAATTCCTCCTCTTTTGTATCCCACTTTTCTTTTTTCCCCATTTTCTGAGGGGCCCTTTCATGGCAAGAAGATAATGTAAGTTGCGTTTAAAAGTTGGATTGTGCGTGTGGGGGGGAGGGGGGTAAATTTCCTTACGCATCGAATCAGACTCTTGTGAGTGGAGACTTGAACGAGCGGGTATGAAGATAGACTAATAATAATTGTAGGTATCTACTTCTTGCATTTTAAGCATTTTTTTTCGCCATTTGCAGAGAGACACACAACAGGTTGTTTAACAGTAGGGTTACAGTACAGTAAAATAAAAAAACAGAGTACATACAGTAAAAGAAAATAAAGAAAAAATGTCAACCCAGCTCACGCAAAGTTATTATCACATCCTGAGAAGGACGTACTCTGCTTACGCGTCCATGATTACAAAGTAGGAAGTGTGACGATTAGGGTGATTCTTCAGCGTTTATTGCCGATTTCTGTCACCAGAGTGTTACTGCCTTTCTATTAAAGTCAAATACCAGACCGACAGTGTAACTTATATTCAAGGAAACGGAGTATAAGTTACTAGATAATTATCTGAAGAATGTCTCTGCAACAAATCTCGTTATAATAACTTTAAAAATAAGGCTGAAAGAACCAACAAATGAAAAGTCGCATTTCGATACAAGAATCATTTTGCGAACTCCAATGTTTGGTATACTTTCAGCTTTATTTTTGAGGTTATTTACGAGATCTTTTGCAGCGAAATTTTTCAGATGATTATCTGGTAACTGCGATACCTACTCCGTTTTCTTAAATATATTGCTTTCGGCCAGTAATTTGACATTCATCGAACGGTTGCGCTCTGGCGGCAGAAATTGGCATATTAAACAGGGCTGCCGTTTATTTGCGTATAATCAATGCTATTTTTCTATTCACCGATGATTTCACTGGTTGAGAAAAGATTACACAATTCAGTTCAGTGTATGACTGTAATGCACGAAAATACTCTGATCTGTAATATTTCCTTAATCGGTGGAAACTCCGTTGATTAATTAAAATATCCGCAAGTTGTTTAAAGTCATCGACGACTCCACCGGTTGAGAAAAGATTACAGATGCGAGTATTTTAGTTTATTACAGTCATGCACTGAACTGAACTGTGTAGTCTTTTCTCAACCGGTGGAATCATCGGTGAATTGAAAAATATCAATGATTATACGCTAAACGGCAGCTTTGATATTAAACGCTAAAGGTTCGCGTTAACGAGTTGCTATAAACATTCCGTAGTTACCTCGAATCAGGATTGTCTGGAAACTCTCACTTTCTGACGGAGAAGTCGTGAATTTCTCCGCTTAAATTTCGCTCTGACCCGCATATCCATCACTTAGAAGTTTGAGGATTCTTTCGGAAATTTTGCACAGAATCTTTCATAGCAAGAAGTCTCAGTAACTAAGACGTTATCATCATCGAGGAGCGCAAAATTTAAAGTTTTAATGATGGGAGGAAAGGGGCAAACCAGCACACCTGCATGAACTCAAGCAAAACCGCAAAAAAAACCCTTGGAAACCAACTCGAGCGCTATAATGCACAATCGAGGATTCTCTCTGAGGTTCAAAATGTGGGTACAGCCATATACTCACACTGGCAAATATACTTATAAAGTAATTACGAGCAGACCAAACGCAAGAATACGTGATACAATGCGGAGACATATAAACAAACAGACTGACCAGTGACCAACGATTACAATAATTTTCTTTATATTAGCTTTTCTTCTTCTTCTTTTTCCTCTTTCGTCTGACATTGAGATGTGATGAGCTTCAGAAAGCGGTTGAGTCATGGAGTCTTATAATGATGAAGTGTGCATGGGCGGGTCCAGCAAACTGGCAACTGCGTATTCTTCCCATTTGAATGTATGATTTACAATCGATTCTTCAAGGGGCTACAGCACCAAGACTAATCGATTATTTTTCATGCAATCAAATGGGAAGAATACACTGTTGCCGGATCCCGCATGTACACTATTTTATTTAACATGGGATTCAATGGAATTTAAATGGACATTTTTCTAAAAGTCGAGTGACTCATCAAAGTCCTTAGAAAATGGTCCTCTTTTGAACGGTCTAGAAAAATAAAAAAAAAAAAAACAAAAAACAAAAAACAAAAAATAATTCGAATCCCAAAATGCGTGCATGAAAGGGTTTTAAACCCGTGAAAAAGGTCGAATCCTCGAAGACGGAGTTCAATGCACACACCCACGTAAAAGTTTGATCTTGTTCGTGCACTATTGACTTAACAGTAAACACTACGTCTCCGAAATCTTGGGAAAAATCTTGAAAATTTAAATAATCATTCCAATGAGACTCAAATGACCAGGGGTTGCTTGTCTATTTAAAAATAATTTTTGCTGATTTCAAGTAGAATTTCTGGCCCGGAAAAATTCTTGGATTTTTTTACCAAAATTAATGTTCAGAAAAATCACGATTTCTTTGCGGGGATTATTTAGTCATTCACACTGTCGCGTCGCGTCGTGCTGTCTCCGTCAGAACTTTTTTTTTTTTTTTTTTTTTTTTAAATCAGGTAAATGCGATAAAAATGATGTTGGGGAGGGGGGTGCCATTTTCTCATCTATCCTTTGCCTTTATTTAAAATTCATATTTTAATAGAGAAAATGGGTGGATAGTGGAATCTCTTAGGGTGCCATTAGACTCACAGTTTTCGTAGTACGTACAGAGTATACACTATACAATTCGTGATTTGACATAATTTACGCTTGAACAAAGAAATGAAAGGAAAATTCAACAAAAATCTTCACTTTTCTGCTTTCCATGGATATAGTGATCGAATTGTAAACCACTTGAAAGAGGAAGGTAAAAGGAGATGTTTTCATAGTTCACAGTTCACTTTTTATAATTCAAAGACGGAGCGAGCGCACAATGAGTCAAAATATGGTATTCCCCGGACCTAATTTTCCGAATAAAAAATTAAGATTATATGAATAAATAAATAGCAAAACCCTTAATCCTAAACCTGTGTGAAATTATTCATTTTTTAGATTTAAATGAGTTAAATTACATGGTTTTCTTTGAGATAATATAAACTATAAAATGTTTTTGAAAGGGGAAAAGAAACAACCTTTGCATTTTCGGAAAAATCTATGATCCGATCCAGTGTGAGGCGGTGAAGGAAGCCCACGCCCCCGAGCAGCTCACCGGCCGGTAGCCGGAATGATCAGATTCCTTGCAAAATCAACTGGCAAAAAAAACGTCGAGTTTTCACTGATGGTTTCTGTCTTCTGTCACACCTGGTTGAGTCACTGACACTGCAGACTCGATGCACTAATTAACACCTGATAACTTTCCCTTATACGCCTCACCGCATCGTACTTATCTGCCACATTGCCGGGTTTTCAGACTAATATCAAGATGTTTAGGAGGTAGCATACACCCGAAATTTAATATTAAATAAATGTAATTTCATTCACCATCTTTAACACGAAAGAAATACACCTTGGATTAAAAAAAGAATGGGTCTGTTGCACACTTCGGCTACAGCGTTTTAATGTAGCAATTCCTATGTAAAAAGCCGAGAAAACAACAATGGCAGCATCAGAGAACACTAAAATTCAGTATTAAACTCACAAATTGCGAAAAACACCAGACACTATTCACCCCTGTATCTTTCCACCACGTGCACGATATTTCGCGAAATTAGCGCGGCACACTCAAATAATCACGGCCGACTGTCATCACAGCTGACTTCATGAACAAATAAACAGTAAACACAGACGGTGTCTGCTCGAATTCTTACGTTTCAATATCCTCAATTCCTCACAAAAGGTTGTGAAAGGTACGGAAACCGATATGAGTGTCGAAAACTTATCAAAATGAAACAATAACTCACAGGAGTTCCATGGATGATTCCAACTTCAATCATCATGCTTGGAACTCCTGGTGTATTATTGTTTCATTTTGATAAGTTTTCGACACAAATATCGGTTTCCGTACCTTCCACAACCTTTTGAGGATATTGAAACGTAAGAATTCGAGCAGACACCGTCAGTGTTTACTGTTTATTTGTTCATGAAGTCAGCAGTGATGACAGTCGGCCGTGATTATTTGAATGTGCCGCGCTAATTTCGCGAAATATCGTGCACGTGGTGGAAAGATACAGGGGTGAATAGTGTCTAGTGTTTTTCGCAATTTGTGAGCTTAATACTGAAGTTTAGTGTTTTATGATGCTGCCATTGTTATCTTCTCGGCTTTTTACATAGGAATCGATACTGTAAAACGCTGTAGCCGAAGTGTGCAACAGACTCATTCTCTCAGTGTATACCGTTCGTTAATTAGAGCTATATTTATTTACTCTTCAGCTACCCTTATGAGTATTCTATCGAAAAGCTTGTTTCAAGTTTTATATATATATATATATATATATATATATATATATATATATATATATATATATATATATATATATATATATATATATATATATATATATATATATATATATATATATATATATATATATATATATATATATATATATGGAAGTATACAAATTCCTGGATGCGCGCCTCTGATCTGACCCACAACCGCGTGGAGCAGCCGTTTCCTCAGAGATCATATGGGTATAGCGTTCTAAAATCCATCCCTTTATTGTCTCGGTGCAGTAAAGATTATGAATAGCACGTACTTTTCAACATACATAGCTATACTACATCACAGGATAATGTAATCTTTTCTGCACGCGATGCAGTAAACCGCGATGAATTCTAGAATGCTACGATGGTGCGAAAAGAAAAATGTGTTACTGTGCCACCGGTTTTTGGATCTCCATCGATGGTCATTAATTAAAAACGGGACTGTTCTGATTTAGCTATACATATATGTATACTGCTGCAGCAGCGGCTGGAATCGGTCACTACCGCCCAGTCAACCACCCACCTACAATGCTGCACTGGCGCCGGTATACCGTGAACCGACCATAGAACCATACCATGTCTACTGTCCAACTCGCAGCGAAACCGCGCATGAGCAAAAGAGGTGATCATGAACACACCTACGCTCGATGAAACCGCGCTGATTAATTAATCCTTCCACTATTGATTTTTTTACGACTCCAAACCAAAGACGCTTATATACAAGACGCCTTTTCTATAGTACACGGAAAAAAAAAATAACTGCATGGTAGAATTTACCAACTGCATAGCTGATTTTGAAGTCAGCTATCAAGTATAGCAAATTTTACTAAATGATGGTAAAATGTTCCAACAAGTTAACTTAATTTACCATAATGTACGTTGTATTTACTATCTACTTGATAACTAACTCCAAAACCAGCACAGATGGGAGATTTTCTACCAGTCTTTTTTTTCCGTGTAAAATTACCAGAAGCACAACTATATTTGAACAGCGGAAAGTCTAGTACTTTTACTGAAAAGATCTGATGTTAACCCTTTTGCACACCAATTTTGAGAAAAAAAAGTCATTGTAATCTGAAACCTATACCATTTAATTGAACGAACTTTTTCGTGTATGATTTTATGTGCGAGTCAATTTTTTCAAATTTCCATAAGGCTCCATGTAAAATGTCGGCCCTTATATGGGCTACGGTCAGTCGCGAGGCATGCGATTTGGCAACGTTCCTTTTCTCCCATTTAAACACATTAGAAAAGCCGAAATGCTTGGTCATCACCGATGACTAGAGCGTTCGACTTTTTTGATGAATTTAAACGGAGAAAATACATTGATGCCAAATTTCACGCTTCGCGCCACTGGACACGGTGAGCGAAATGGTTAATATCAAAATACGGTCACAGTACCTGAAGTTCTTCAACATTGGCGGATCCAGCAATCTGGCAACAGTGTAATCTTCCCATTTGATTGCATGAGAAATAATCGATTTGTCATGGGGCTGTAGCCCCTTCAAGAATCGATTGTTTTTCATACATTCAAATGGGAAGAATGCACAGTTGCCAGATTGCTAGATCCGCCAATGTTCTTCAACTCGCTTGGTGACTTGATGTCTTCAGAGAACTATGGAACTTAAATCATCCGAAAGTAATGTAGTATTTTAACGTTGCCATAACGCGCGGTTTGACTGGAATTTCTACAGGGATAATCTCTGACTTGAGAAATCTTGAGCTCTAGAAACGCAACTGAATTGCACTCGGAACGGAAAAAAATATAAAAATAGAGTGCCATTAGGGTGGTTGTAGATGGACACAATTCAACTGAACAAGATGATACATCTTATCAGCGTTATGAGATTGGTTACCGGATTTCTGATTCACATGACCAGAACTTAATCGGTAAAATTTACCATCTGAGTAAATTTCCAGCCATTTAGATGGTAAATTGTACCAATATTATATTTTTAATGTCAATTAAGAAAGAAGAAGGGAAACGCAGGTAAGCTGATATTTAAAGCTTCAATTAAATATAAAATTTGAAGGTACAGACATCCTTATTCCTTACTGTTACTTTGTATAGATCGCATTCATTAGTGAGCGGATGGATGCCAAAAAAAGGACATAATGAAAAGAAGAAGAAGAAGAAAAAACCCAGAATTCTACTGAAGACTGCCAGAATTTTTTTTCGGGAGCTTTGAACATTTTCCTCTACGCACTGAAAAAATAATTCCTAAATTCTTGTAATATTACCAAAAACACAACAATATTTGAACCGCGGGGAGTTTTACCAGAAAATGCTAGTGTTACTATCAGAACAAGTTCACAGAACCAGGATTTCTTCACAATTTTCAAAAGCTATGGTACAAAAACTAGATAACTAGATGTGTTTATTATCCCTCACCTCGGTTCACATATCGTTAACAGTGGCGTTGTGTACGAAATTTGGGAACGTTGTATTTCGTCCATTTAAACCCTTGTAAAAGGTCGAATGCAAAGGTGTTCACCGAACACCCAAAACTTCGATATTTTTCATTAGTTTCGATGAACGAACTGCAAAGTTGTCAAATTGCACGCTACATCACAGATCGTTATGCTTCTGGTGGTAATATTTTTTTTTTTTTTTTTCAGTGTATACTTATACAGTTTCAGTATAAGTCTTATAGTATTCAACGTGTAAAATTGACGAGAGAAAAACGAAAGGGTAAAAAAAAAGGGAAGGGGTGGACAGAGCTAAAAAGTAAGAGTGTGGGTGAGATAGAAGGGGGAGAGAGAGAGATTGTGTGAGGGGAAGGGGGTTGGATGAGAGGGAAGACGGAGCTCACGAATCAAGAATCACGCATTTTCTCACCGTCCATTCCAACGTGACCTGGACGCTGCTGGATCACGAAGCAAAACGAGGATCAATGCTGCCAAATGTTGCAAAAAAAGCTCCAAATTTCCCATATAATTGAATGGAAAAAGGGAATCTTTTTTTTTTTTTGCCAACTCCGGCAGCACTGACGAGGATAGAGTTACCAGCCATGCGCATGCGTCGAAACCGAGAGATCAGCTGATCCCGATTCGAGAGAAGGGGGAAAATGAATGGAGTGCATTTGGGAGTAAAAACACGAGAGGAAATGCAAACTAGTGATAAAAAAGACTCACTATGGCGGATCCAGGAATTTATCTCTCTCTCTCTCTCTCTCTCTCTCTCTCTCTCTCTCTCTCTCTCTCTCTCCTTGTCTTCACCCATTTGAACGTAGACGTTAGAAAAAGACAGATTAGGAGGAGTCACGTGACTTACGCCCCCTTATTCTATCCTTTTCTAACACACACGTTCAAACGGGCGAAGAGAGACGGACACAATTTGTTGGATGAGCCAGCGAAGAAAGTTCTGGGAGACCCAACGCCGCGCGTACTGTGGCCTGAGATGGTCAAAAAGTGGCCAAAAATCAGAGAAACAATTTCTCATGGATTCAGTGGCGTCGCGTGCAATGTGGCAACAATGTATTCTATCCATTTAAACGCACGTAACTTATCGAATTCAGGGGTTGCACCGTGCAAAAGACAAAATTCGATATATTTAATGAGTTTAAATGGAGCAGTTGCATTGTTGCCAGATGGCACGCGACGCCACTGCATCGATTTGACACTTATATAAACTTTCAAGACCAATTTTAATCACATAGAATTAAACACTGTTAACAAATAATTTAAACCAAAATGAAATTTTTTGTTTGTGAAAAATTTTTTTCCCTAATTTTTTTTGAGAACTGAAACCCTCCCATCCACTTTTCCATTTAATTGAAAAATGTTTGAGAAAAAAACTGGTTACCCCCGCGCACCCCTTTCCTCTCCATTTTATAAAAGGGGGGTATGCGATGAAAATTCTTGGAAGTAAACCAACCCCGCTGCGACCCTTTTACCCTGAATAAGGAGGGGGTGATCACTGGATAAAGGGGGAAGAGAGGATGAACGAACAAATCGGGCCTGCTTAGAGGAGGAGGGGGTGAGGGGGTGAGGGGGAGAGGGAGTGAGGGGGAGAGGGGGTGAGGGGGTGAGGGGGGAAGAAGAAATTCTTAAATGAGTCTGCTGTAAACTTATTCTGCAGCCATACGGGATGTCTATTATGGAATGAAACCACTTGAAGTTAGCATTCGGAGCATCAGAAATTTCAAAAATTGACTCCTGAAAACGCAATAAATGCTATTTTAACCAAAAATCCAAGATGGCGGTTGAATAAGTGAGTCACAATAGATAGGTCCCTTCTAATCGCAACTTTCTAGGCTGAGAAAAGTGATTACTCAGAGAGCAAGTACAATTAGATGGGACTCCTTCCCCATTGTGACTCGCTCAAATGACAGCCAATATCAGGGCCATTTCAGATTTTCCTTGGAGGGGAGGGGAAAGGCCCTATAAAAATTTGGATGACCTTTTTTTTTTTTGGCCGAGCATCTTAAAAAAATCTCTCTGACTTGAGGGGGAGGGGGGAAAGGCCCTCCAAAAATTTGGATGACCCTTTTTTTTTATTTTTTTTTTTTTTTTGCCGTGCATCTTAAAAAAATCTCGATGACTTGATTTTTCGGCCACATTGAAAATCCTTGCCCCCCCCCCCCCCCCCCCAAATGGTGCCACTGATGACAGCCGTCTTGGAATCATAATACGCTTTTTTTGAGCCTTATCGATGATTTCAATGTGATCTTCTCGCGATTTTACACATCACGAATCGACTCCTCATAAAAAAATAAAATACGGTATAATTATTGTTTTGCTTTGTTTTTTGCAATCGGTTACTGTACGAATACCTCTCATTTCAACACACGCAAAATAATCGATGGTTTAGGTTCAACTGAATAGCCTGCGAAGATCGATTATATTTTCCATAGTTTTAAACGGAGGAGATTTTGAAACAAACCGCCACTCCCACAAGAAACTGAATTCTACGAAACACATAACAGAGACATTGGAGTTTTCGGCGCATGGGATAACACAAAAAAGTAAGCCACTCGACAATACAACCTACAAATAACAAAACTGAGAATAATTGGAGCTATCATAAATTTTCGTCACGTCAGACTGGTTCAGCATAAATCAAACAGCACAGTAATCAGAGATGTTTGTTTTGGTCTTTTAAGAGAATAACCGTTCTTGTGTTGCATATAAATCAATTTGGTATGTCCGTGAGACATGCGAGTATATTTCTGTGCGTTTTCTACCTGATAAGACGAGCATTGATTGTGATTTGTTCCGTTGTTTCCGTTCGGTTCAACATCTTTTCCTTCTTCCCATTGCTTGCTCTCCCATTCAGGTTATTTTTGGTTGCTCATCAAGAGAGAAAGGCTTGCGATACTCTTTAAGTTGAGTGTAGTTCTTGTTCAATATGCCTACGCTAATATTACGGGTAAAAGTAAAGGAACAGATAGTGATCATTGCTATCCCAGAGGTCCTGGGTTCGAATCCCGGCCGAGGTGACAAGATTTGACGATCTCAGATCTTGTCACCTCGGGAAGACATGTACTAGCGGAGACAAAGATACATGGCCAGGGTATGCAATAAGCAATACACAGCATCCCATTCAACGCGTGTATTAGGTGTATTGCGTGTTGCATACTCTGGCCAGGTATCTTTGTCCCCGCTGGTACGTAACTCTTCTCTCTTTCATCTTTCCTTCTTCTTCTCTCTTTCATCTTTCCTTCTTCTTCTCTCTTTCATCTTCTCTTCTTCTTCTCTCTTTCATCTTTCCTTCTTCTTCTCTCTTTCATCTTTCCTTCTTCTTCTCTCTTTCATCTTCTCTTCTTCTTCTCTCTTTCATCTTTCCTTCTTCTTCTCTCTTTCATCTTTCCTTCTTCTTCTCTCTTTCATCTTTCCTTCTTCTTCTCTCTTTCATTTTTCCTTCTTCTTCTCTCTTTCATCTTTCCTTCTTCTTCTCTCTTTCATCTTTCCTCTTTAATTTCGTCTGTTGGGCCCTAGTTGGCGAAAGAGGACACCTAAACTTCAAAAAAAAAAAAAAAAAAGAAGAAGAAAAAAAAAGAAGAAGAAGAAAAAAGTTATAATTGTGAAAATATCTGTAACCAACGCGGTTTGGAAAATATGAATAAAAACCAGCCACAGTGAGATGTGTACAGAGTAACGAACCACATAATGGAAACAGCCCAATCCTCCCTTTGGATCGATTTGTTTGCACCACTTTTTCCGCCCTAAAGAACCCTTAATGGATATACAGTGAAACTTCTCTTAGCGGACACCTCCCAATAGCGGGCATTTCTCAATATCGGTATCAATAGGTTTATTTTACGAATCCTATAATCAATAATTCGCACAGATTTTGTTGAACAAATTGCTCAATTTCTTAAAACTTAAGACACGTGATATAAGGCTCTCGAAGAGTTTTCAGCTATAAAACAACGCAATCGTAGATCCTGCATGCCAGTGGCGCACCCAGGATTTTGGGGGGAGGGGGGCTAAAAAGACAAGGCTTCTTGAGAAATTTTTTCGGCATCACAAAATTTAGAGTACGGCGTTTAGTTATAGACTAGCCCGAAAATTAACTCTGGGTTGGAGGGGGGATTTAGCCCGACAGCCCCCCTTTTTGGGTACGCCACTGACTGCATGCGATAGATGCGGCACTCAATTTCACTGGGCGGCTTCAAAGAAAGAAATTAAGTCTGGAGAAAGGAGAAAGAACACAAAACGCGCAGTAGATCGGCAAGTTGAAAAGTTGGAAGGGTCATGGCCCAAAAAATGTACGGTACACACGGTCCTCTGTCCCAAGTCCGCCCAAAGTACTTCTATAAGCATCGGCCACCAACAAACGGACCGCATCGGACCGTTTAAAAATTGTGAAGCCACAATACTAACCTCAAAATAGCACTTAGGGTGGGTTGGAGAGGCTCTAGACCCGCCCCAAGTAACGTAAAGTTGGGAGCGCTCCCAAGACAAGGTTATTTAAAGAGGTATGCTCATCTGACTTCGCACCACAAATTCGGTGGCGCGCAGTTCAAAATCACTGCAGGCAAGATGGTCGAAAAAAGCAGAAAACGTATACTCTTTGCAGAAAACATTGGGCTGCATCTGCAGGAAAGCAAAAACACCCAATGTTTTCTGCAAAAGTATACGTTTTCTGCTTTTGTCGGCATCTTGCCTGCAGTGATTTTGAACGGCGCGCTACCGAATTTCCAAGTGAGACTTATTAATTGAAGCGCTCCAACATTCCGATGTGCCGTTAAAGAAATATGAGGTTAGGATCGCCATTTTTAGGTATGACCTAAAGCCCGTTTGTACCGTACATTTATTGGGCTCGTGACTTATAGTTGCATTTCACATCATGCACCACGATTCTCTCGGTTTGGTGAGGGTCAGCGTAAAGAATTTTAGGAGCATCCAAGAATAAAGAATATACGAAGAGAAAAAAAGGGAGTGGGTGCCTTTCTATTTTGAATACGCCCATGCACGAAAGAATGAACGATCTAAAAAGAACTGAAATTATGTGACTGCAAGAAAAGAAAGAATGAAATAAATCGCGGAATCGTCCGCCATTCGGCTCCGCCTTTTATTGTTTCAAAAATCAAACGAATCGCTCGCCCAGTGCAAAACTGCAGAATTCCCGGACTGACGATTTAGTTGTGACTCCTCCAAAAAGAAACGATGAAAATGAAAAAGCGAATGGGCACTAAAATGATCATTAAAATGGTAGGAGGTTTTACGAAAAGTGTCGGTTAAACCTTTTAATGCATAGCATAAACCGATTAAGGGTTTAAGTTACATATAAGTTAAGACCGTTCAAAAAGGAATTTTTTCTAAAAGGGATTTCAAAAAATTAATTTAAAGACGCCATTAGAAATTAATGGAATCACCCTGGTTTGGCAAAAAATGGACACATGTGTTTTTCCACTATCCATTTTGGGAAAGGGGTTAAACTTTTTTTAACGAATTAAAGGAAATTAAAAACCGGATTGGTCATAAAAATTTACAAAAAATAAAAGGTTTTTAAAAAAGGGGGAAAAAAGGAATCTAATTTCACCGTGATACAAGGGGCCCAATTTGACCAACCGCACAGGTTAGAGGGCGTGGGGATTGGGATGGGTGAGGATTGGGATGGAATTTTTTTGGGCTAAAGATTGCCAAACTTTTTTTGTTTTTGTTTTTATCACGTTTCATGCATCATTAAGGGGCCCTAATTGTTGTAAAGGAAAAAATTTTGCGAGAAAACCAATAAAATCACTTTCAAACTTCCACATTGCGTATTAATGAAGATACAAGTATCTAAAGTGTAACTACCATGTCCGACCCTCCCTTTGACCGGATCTACTGCATATAGCTTAAATAAAAAGTATCAATACTAAAACCACTAGCGTCGGTTGCAATCTGGCAATGCTGCATTTCTTCAAATTAACCCCGTGCGTAAAGTATTGATTTGTAGGAGCATTGCCCTGTGAGCCTCCCAGGGGTGCAAAATGTGCCCGATGTGGCGATCCGCGGATCGCATGAAAGTGAGGAAATTTCTGGGAAAGTGAGGAAATTTGTCATTTTTTTTTTTTTTATTTTATTTATTTATTTTTTTTTTTAAGTTAATGGCAATAAGGATTTCCCAGGAAAATAGTGTAAAAAATGGAAAAATATCGGTCATTTCGCGAACATACGGTGTGGAAATGTTAAAATAACCCAAAAAAAAAGTCGTCGCACTTTCAAAATTTTTGCGAGGAAATTTTTTTAAAATCCTGTGAGGAATAAATAAGTCATGGACCGCATGAAACTTCCGAAGTTTTGGAACATTTTGTACCCCTGGAGCCTCCTACAATTTGATCTCCTATATTATGGTTAAATTTAAATTGGGTAAATGCAACGATGTCATATTGCTGAACGTGACGTGACGATACTGAATTAAACTTTTTTGTGCTCAAAAACTGAGTAATTTTCGAAGGATCCATAATTCGATCGAGTAAAGAAAAGGAAAGGGAGGGGGAGGGCAGGAGGGGGCAGGAGGAAGTTGTGTAAGAGGGGAGAGGGGGAGAAGAGGAAAGCGAGTAGAAGGCTGGTATAAGGAAGAAATAGGATAAAAGGGGAAGGGGGAAGAAGAGAAGAAGGGGGAAAAGAGGAAGCAGGATGAGAGCAGGCGGAAAATTTTCCAGTCCCATCCGCAGTTCCAAATTTATAATGTAAATTCTCTTGGTGACTGCAGCTGACCACATTGCATGTGTCTCCTTGTTTGATGGTTTGGCACCCCCAAGAGAACGTGAGAAAAGAATTATCTGTCATTCATTCAATTAAATAATCAAGGAGCCAAAAATATTGATAATTGCCCGTTTCCTCCAACCTTCGCCAAGGATGCCATTTTGAGTATACAATTAATTATACTCATTTTCCCCCAATGAATTCAACATAAATTTCTTTCAATTTTCCGCCAAACACGGCAGCGTTGCTTACTCCACGAGATGAAGCAAAAAATACTGGAAACGGTGAGTAATTATCTATTACGATACAACATCGCTTAACTGACGTTGGTTAAGATTTTAATACTGGCTTTGATTTGTCATTCTACCAACGGCTTCTTTTTGAATATCATTCTTAAATTGTTTCACATACCACTTGACAATAAATTATCTGAAATCTGAGCCTCACACACTGGTTAACCCCTTATGGACCAAGCTCACTGAGCTATAACTTTAGAGTGGCAGCGGATTGGTCCACTTGTGCCACACAGGGTAGAAGGAATCCCGGGAAAAAGCGGAATTTGGACAGCAGATTCCAAGATTTAAGGTTAAGTTTTGTAGGTCGTTTCCAAGTCGTTTCCGGCGATGCCTGATAATGTTTACGGAACGACCGGAAACTACCTACAAAATTTAACCTCAAAATCGATTTTTACGGCAAGATGGCGGCGCCTTAGGTGACAACAATGAACCAGCGGAACGTTCCTTGATGTGCCACTCTAAAGTTATAGCTCATTGACCAAGCCCGAGTTTACTCGTGTTTCTCCTCTAGTCCATTTCACATCGTTCCAGTCTCATGATTCCGAATAAACGAGATTACCGATGAAACCACCAACAAGATAAGGTCCAGTCGAGCGCCTTCAATTCTATTCACAGGCAATTCCAACTCCCACGAGTACGAACAGTTAACTACCTTCCGTGTGTAAAAGAAAGAGTGGTGTTCTTTTGAACTAACCTGGTCTTCAAAGGGTTAAAGCAACGAGCTATACCAATGGATGGGCTTTGTTATGCAGGGCTGCCGATTTGCGTATAATCAATGCTATTTTCCAATTCACTGATGATTCCACCGGTTGAGAAAAGATTACACAGTTCAGTTCAGTGTATGACTGTAACGCACGTAAATACTGTGATCTGTAATATTTCCTTAATCGGTGAAAACTCCGTCGATTAATTAAAACATCCGCAAGGTTTTTAAAGTCATCGACGACTCCACCGGTTGAGAAAAGATTACAGATGCGAGTATTTTAGTTCATTACAGCCATGCACTGAACTGGACTGTGTAATCTTTTTTCAACCGGTGGAACTATCGGTGAATTGAAAAATAGCATTGATTATACGCAAAACGGCAGCCCTGTTGTTATGTTATAAGTCCTATCCCAAAGTGTGACAGCATGGACGCGATCTAATTCTGGTTTGTTTGTCTAATTTTTTTCAACCTTAAAACAAAAATTGTAATTCATTCAGTGGAAATTGGTTATAGACGAAAGTAAAAGTGACTATCGGAGACAGATCCAATGATACAACTATCCAGATGAGAAAATTTGCTTGTTTCTATCATGCATCAATTTATTTATCGTCCAAATCCTTCCAAAAGAAACTAATGTGTGTGTCCAGATCGATAGTCACTCTAAAACACCTACACTTTCGTTTAAAATCAATTTCAAATGAATTTGTCACAACTTTTCTTTTTTTTAAAGTGTTAAGGTTAAAAAAATAAGGCAAACAAAACCAAGCCCGTGAGAGATTTGTATCATGGCTACAGTGTTGCCAGATCGAGGGAAGCCGTATCGTCCCCATTTAAATCAATGTAAAACGTACGGCTTTTTCACCCCAATCTGGCAACACTGCATGGCTGCCTCCTGGGTGTTTCAAAAAGTCTTCAAATCTGTAATCTTTTCTCAACCGGTGGAGCCTCCGTCACTGCCTTCAAAAAATCGGCGGATATTATGATAATTTAACGGGAAAAGATCCCGATCGCATTGCAGATGCTATAGTATTTTCTTGCATAGTGAGTTTAAACTAAACTAAACTGTGTAAGCTTTTGGCACAGAATAATACAATCAGAAGGGAAACTCCCATAAGAGCCAATGGAAACAAGATTTGGAATTTACTGGCACAAACTGGCAACTGTGCCTACTCACTTCTCAAGATGGCGGACATGCTTTTTCAGGCTATACAACCAATCACAACTCGGCCAGTTCCCGAAGATCTGCCGAAGATTGCCGAAGATACTCACTTTCGAACATGGCGGCCCGAAGTAAAGAATGTTTCAAAATGAATTAGAGTTTCCCTTCTGATTGTATTATTCTGTGCTTTTGGTTAACAGGTTGGTGAATCTAAAAATGTCATTAAATATAAATAAATCGGAATCATCTCTGCCTGAAACCGTTGGCAACACCGGACGCAGAGGCAGTAATGACTCCCGGAGAAATGGTTGATCAGGACTTCTCTTCGGGGGCGGGCGGCGGCGGCGAAGGGTTCGACTCCTGCAAGTCCTGCAGGAGGACTCCACTGACATTCCGGCAGGCAGGCGCATCTCAATAATTGACAATTGGAGCCGTACTTTTATGCGAAACGAAACGAAACAACGATACCAATAAATAGCGGGTATGACGTACGCATACGAGGCATGAGGCTATACGTCCTACAACTTGAAATAGTTGTGGTCACAAACTTGGAATTCCGCGAGGGTCATTTACTTGGTGTTATACACTCTTCCTCGGCTGCTTTTCAATCAGGCCCGCTTGAGCTTTTGTGCTTCGCAACCGCAAAAAGTGCATGCACGAATCGTTTTGACGAAACTTGATGATCGTGTGAGTTCTTGAGATTGTATGTTGCGCAGCTGCCATGTTGCGTAATAATGTAACAATTGAGCATGAATATAATATATTTATTTAATATATTTGATGGATATTTATCCATTATTACCAGGAATTAAGCTCATTTAGAGCAATTGTTTCAATAGTAAGTCTACCTTACTTGGAGGTTGGAATTAAATGAATGAAAGAATAGATTTTAGCGTTGTCATGGAAAGAGTTGTGCACATATGATTGTTAAATAAAACGATTTAACATGCCACTCACACGGAAAAAATAACCGGTAGAATTTACAATCTGCATAGCCAGTGGCGGCTCGTGCAATTTGGCAACCATGTTTTTTGCCATTTAAACCTATGCAAAAGTATCGAAATCTTGGAGGTTGCACCTCCTGAGGATCGATTGTTTTACATAGGTTTAAATAGAGAAAATACGTTGTTGCCACATTGCACGAGCCGCCACTGTGCATAGCTGATTTTGGAGTCAGCTATCAAGTACGGTAAATTTTACTAAATTAATGGTAAAATGTACCAAACTAACAAACTTAATTTAGCATTATGTATGTTAGATTTACCATCTACTTGATAGCTGACTCCAAGATGGTAGATTTTACCACTCTTTTTTTCCCCGTGTAGTTCGACTATTTTCAGGGGTTTAAAATGGATGTACTGCAACGTTGCAAAATTGCAAACTAAGCCACTGCCAGCAGAGTTGGGCACCGAATAATCAGAAATAATGGAATGACTCCGGCAACACTGAAAACTGGGTTTGCTACCTGAGCTGAGGAAATAAAGGGAAACACACGGAAGGTATAGGTCATTCGTCGAATAATTCGATTGACTCGGCGTTGCCTGACTCACCGAATAATCTCCGCATAATTGTTCGCCCAACTCTGACTGCCAGCAACTGGGAATCTAGTCCTCAACAATGCAAGGATGGGAGAGAAAAAAAAGAAAAAAAAAAAAAAAAAAAAAAAAAAAAAAAAAAAAAAAAAAAAAAAAAAAAGAATGTCAAAGTTCAAGTGGAACCTCCGTAGAAATCTTGACGGCCGCAGCGACAGGACAGTAATACGCGAATCTTCTCAGTACCTATACCCATCCTCGGCAGCGGATCGCGGATCTCGACTGCTATGAGAGAGTATTGACTGGACAATAATATGTACAAGTATCTGGTACGGTGTACAGTGTACACGCTCGAGGAATGTGCAGAATAGGGATCGGGGGTTTTCGAGCTATCGAAGAAAGTCGCGGGAGATGAAAGAAAGCCGCTGAGAATGCAGCGGCTGCGGCGCGGCGCGGCGGAGCGGAGGCTCGACTGTCGAGTGTCGACACTGCAATTAGCATAGTTTTTGTTTTTGTTTTGTTTTTTTTTTGTTTTGTTTTTTTTTTTTAACGCTCGCTGCGTACACAATCTGCCCTCTTGTAAAGTTTGAACTCGGAACCCTTTGAACCCAAGATTTAAACAAGTTGCCAGGTTCCAACACTAAGGTGTTGGAAAAGCGTGCCTTTGCTGGTATGTCTTTTAATATTTTTTTTTTTTTTTTTAAATCTATTAAATTTTATGTTATAACTCTGGACACCTGAAAGTGGGATTGTGGGTCTTTTTCCGCATTCAACACGGAAAAAAAAAGATTATTGAAAATAACCATACGGATACCCCCTGTGTCCACCAAATGTCACCGTTCAACACCATGTGACATCTCAAGGTGTTGACTGTTGTTTTGCATGTTATTTTGTTGAATCCCCGAGAATTCAGTGTGCCTCAAATCTTCCCTATGCATTTTAGCGCAGTGCTCCGTCTCTATTTGTCTGTGGGAAAATGGTACCACTGCTTTTGGAAAATATACATCCTAAATCCGTACGTTTGGCAAGGCTGCGAGTTTGCGGTTCGACACGAGACATATTTGCAAAATGAGTGACAACTGTCGGTTCCATTGTTGCAAAACCTATACCGAGAGGTATTTATTTATGCTCCTTGACAACAAAAGTGGTTCGTGCAATCTGGAAACCGTTCTTTTTTGTCGTTAAAACATAAGTAAGAAATCGATTTTTGGTGAGCGATTATTTTACATAGGTTTAATTAAGAACATTTGATGCATTTAATTAAAGAACATTTGATGCTGCGTCAAAAGCAGTGTAATTTCGACAGAGTTGCCATTTATAGGTGTGCAGAATTTTTGGAATGACCGCAGAAAAAGTCTGCTCAAAAATGACAAAAATCTGCACAAATTTACCCTATTTTTACTTAAAATTTGTGTTTGAGCAGAAAAACTGAATGATTTTTTTACATTGAAGTATTTGATTGGGCAGACCTTTCCTTCGTGACTGCAGCTTTTTTAAAACCCCTGCCTGGCAACCCTGAATTTCATCATCAAAATGTTGAGTAGTACAAAGGATATGCTCGTCTTCAAAATTGCACAAAGAGTCCTGATGTATTCATTTGGTAGCTTAAAAGTTTTAATGATGCCATTTCTATGAAAATTATCGACGCCAGCAAAAATTCCTGTTACCATGGAATTAATATTGTTTAAAAATGCTGATTTAAATTCTTTTTTCGTAGATCTTAAAAATTTTCTCTTGGCTAAGGCCTTTTTATTGTCTCCCTGAATTTTTTGAGAGCACTATGTAGTTTAGTCTAGTCTTGTCTATCCTTTATTCCCTGTACAACTACTTTATTCCCTGAATCATAGTTTATTATCTCTTTGACCAGTACCATAGCCCCCTTAAGGGTGGCTCCTGTATTAATTTAATTAAATAAATAAATAAATAATGCTGGTAAGAAAGACAGTTTGCACTTTTCCGGCTGTCGATTTCAGAAAAGCTTATGGGCTTCGCCGCCATGCGGCAACATCGTGAGATTCCTCGGTACACACAGGATAATTTCATTTTAGCGCGAGCAAGTTCAAAACCGCACCGGCAGGAACTTGTGCAATAATTATCACGTAATTAATGGGTTTATTGATTTATTCTTTTAAGGGTGCAATAAACCGGAAGTAGAATTTGAAAATTGGCTGTTTTGTTGGTGTTCATTTCTCCCTCTCTCCCATCTCTCTCCTCTCTCTCTCCCCCCTCTCTCCCCTCTCTCTCCCCCCTCCTCTTTTCTTCGTCTACACCTCCGCGGAGGATTGAAGAAACCGAGGCCAAGGTTCAGATGAATTATGATGGCGGAGAGAGTAACTGCTATAGCTATCTGATTTTAAACAACAATGCAGTTAAATTGGTACTTCACGGCTTGTTTGCCCCAGTTTGATATAATTATCAGCAAAGTGGTCACGACCCTCTTGGTGTGTTGGTTCCGATGTAAACAATAAACATCCCATCCTCGCTCGTCCGATCGGTCTCTATTATTTTGCGTCGGTTTTTTACCCCCTCCCCCCCTCTCGTCCCCTCCTGCCAGCCCCCCCCCTTCACACTCCTAGTTTACACGAGATAAGTAGCGAACGAACGGTGGAAAAAGTGATAGTTCAGAAGGTGACCGAAAGGAGGTCCATAATACACAAGATGCATGCGGCGAAAGTAAGTTTTAATCTAATAATGATGTAGCTGAGCGTGCTATGGTGAAAACTCACATGAGAGAACACGGAGTAAAAACTTCAGTAGCACATATACCGCGTCTTTGGAAGGGGGGGGGGGCAAACAAAATGTAACGGGTGCACAACAAATTTTCGTCGTACGTTACCAGACTTTTGGTTTTCTCTACTAAAAACTAGAGTCCCTACATGTAGAGAGTTAAGACAAGTGAAATCATGGGAGCCGCCATTGGATGAGATTTTGCACATTTGTTTACATTCTGAGGCCGTTGTTGTGTTTTGCTCCACTGCAAAGATTACAGTTCCGCCAAGTTTGTAACGATGTAATCTTTCCCTGCTTTTGTTGATCGACTTGTATTGACGCTTTTAAAGATTCTTTTGAGATTTATAGACATTCTTGTGGTGCATCATGATTAAAATTAATAGATTCATCGCAAATTAACTCTTTTATCTGTAAAAGACCGTTGGTAAACAAAATAAAAGTGGAAAATCGCATCCAATGGCGGCGTCTGTAGAGCCTAAAATTCATCGACCAATCAGAAGTTGACTACCCTCTTGTCTTAACTCTCTACATATAGGGACTCTACTAAAAACCTTCTGCAGGTTCAGTTTTGCGGGATGAATTATTAAAGCCGCGTAAACTTTGGCCCATTGTTCCGCTGTGTGGCAGGGAAAATGAAGAACCAAAAAATGACCAATCAAAAAGTAAGAGTAACGGATGCAGCTTATTTTCGGCGCACCTTACCAAAGTTTTGGCGTACCTACTCGACTGAAAAACCATCTGCTATGGCTAATTTCACGGAGTGATTTTTTGCCTTGCTTTGGCCCATGTTTGTGCTGTGTGGCAGGTGAAATGAAGATCAAATTAGGTACTTACGCAATTCAATTTTTAGGCTGATGATGTGTCAGCCGAAATCTCGTTAGGATGTTCCTAGCAAAATAGGAGTATGCGCACAGAATAGAACTCACCTGAAACATAGAGAAAAAGGAACATGAATGAATCAGTTTTGAAGTATTTTTATACTTTGATTCGTGTTAGTACATAATATCCTACACCTAGATAAAAATATCAGCATGACAGAAACAGTGACGCATCGTGCAATTTGGCAACAATGGCTTCCTTTCCTTTGAATCTGTGTAAAACAATCGATTCGGAAGTGAAGCTGCGCTTCAACAGCAATATTGATCTTTACGCAGATTTAAACAGTAGCGGCTCGTGCAGTCTGGCAACAGTGCTATTTTGCCATTTAAATCTGTGCTAAAAGATCGATTCTAGGTGAGGCACAGCGCCTCACCAAAGAATCGATTATTTTACATAGGTTTAAATGGAGGGAGTGCATTGTTGCCACATTGCACGAGCCGCCACTGGATTTAAATGGAGGAAAAATATTGAGGCCAAATTGCACGAGCTGCCGCTGGGTATAGAAATGCGTTCCCAATCACCAATGCCTGACGAAATATAGAGGCAATGAAATAGTGTCCACAAGCACGGAAAAAAAAAGATTAGTGAAAATAACCATACGGATACCTGATTTTGGCACCTGCTAGATGTTATGGTAAACTTGACCAGAAGTATGGTACATTTACCGATACTTTGAGTAAATTTGACATGCAATCAGGTAACATCACCTAGTACCTAGTCAAAACATAGTATACTTCTGGTTAACATTACTATAACATCTAGCAGGTGCCAAAATCAGGTATCCGTATGGTTATTTTCACCAAAGTTTTTTTTCCGTGAGCGTTGAATTCCGTGGATTTAAACCTATGCAATGCAAAAGGTCGAATTCCGAACTTCGGGTGGTTCGATCTTTTTCGTATATTTGAATGGACTAAACGCAGGGTTGCCAGATTACAAACTTTGTCACTGCATCACAGAATAATACAACCAGAACGGAAACTCTGTCGGATTTTGAAGCAAATTCATTTCGCGTCCGCCATGTTGGGATATAGGATGTTTACATCTGGATTAGCGCTCGAAAAAAAAATATAGGACATGATCCGCGAAGTTTTCGTTCTGAAATGCCAATAGAATAAAAGTGAGGCCGGAAACTTAGGATTTCCTTCCAGAATTTACAGAAATAAGTGAGTCTCAACTCAAATCACACTCGTCCGCCATGTTGGGATATAGGACCACAGCGTTGCCTATTGGTGCCGTTAAATTCCAAACTTGCTTCCATTGGCTCTCATGGGAGTTTCCGTTCTGATTGTATTATTCTGTGTGTGACTGCATATCATTCAGTGACCAGTGTAGAGGAGGCGCCCGAAATGTGTCCAGAGTAAATGTTACAACAGGTGCCTTACTTCTAGCTTAGCATATATTCATTGGGGCTTTTATATGCAGACAACGAAACTTTATACTCTTTCCTATTTGTTTTTTAAACTGTGTCACGAAATCAAAGCCTGCAGGAGGAGACGCATGCTTGCAGATAGAGACGGAGAGAGGAAAGAAGAGAGGGCGGAGAAGGGGAGGGGGTGGGGATTTCAGCTGACAGAACAATTAAACAAAATCTATGCCGGTGCGTATAATCAAATGATATCCCGCGACGAGACACTAATGACCGTCTTTAAGCGGGCAAATGTACGTTTCCTTTTGCGTCCTCGTGAAAACAGTTAACATCGTCTTAATTAGAACAGAATCAAAACATGGGAATTCGCCTCCCTTCCCCCCTCCTTCCCCCTCCCCCGCGCCTCCCCTCCCCCGCCCCTCCCACTCCCACTCCCCCACCCCCCACCCACCATCCATCTTATACTCTCTCATCGAGAGATAATTACGAGAGTACGAATTTGTATGTTTTATTTCGTGCCGCGTAAAACGACGGACAGCGGGACAAAATGCGTGCGTTCTTTTGACAAACGAGAAAGTGGAAACAGAGAGACTGTGGATTTAAACGGATTCCACTTTCGATGGTCGATTCTTGTACGTCAAAATGCTTTTGATTTTAACCCTTAACTGCAGATGAGCCCAGATCTGGAACAATTACTTTGAAGCCTTATTATCTAAAAGAAGGGGACTTGAGTTGTACTGTCACTGCATGGTGGGTCACATGTGGAACAGATACTAAACGAGTAAGAATTGTCGATTTTGTCCTAGAGCGCGCAGCACAGGATATAGAACGTGCAGAGTGGTTGAAAATAGCTCCCTGAAAATCTGATAGAGATTTTCCGATTTTCATTGTTATGTTTGGGAGTAACGCAGGGGCACCGTTTACAAAAAAAAACAACTATTGAAGCTTACTAACTTTTTTTTACTACTTTAATTTTTTTTTTTTTTTTTTTTTAGCCTGAAAACTTTATTTTCAGTTGCATGGATACCTAAATGCGGGTAAGGCCATATTTGGAACAATTAATATTCAGGCTCTTTACCATTGAAATATAATGGAAAGAATTTTTTCACTATTTTTCCCCGTCTCAAGGATCAAAATTGTACTGAAAAAAAAAAAAAATTATTTTATTGAAAAAAAAAAAAAAAAAAAAAAAAAAATCATGCAGTAAAGGGTTAAAAGAGCGAGAGAGAGGAGCACTTTATAAATACAATTATCACATTTAAGATGGCGGTGGTGTCATTATTCGGCACGACAGTGGCGGATCGTGCAATTTTGTAACCACGCCTTTTTGCCTTTTAAACATATGCTGAAGCATAGATTTCTTGCAGGGGGTTTAACGGAGCGTCTGGCAATCGATTATTTTAGAGAGGTTTAAATTGAGAGAATCCGTTGTTGCCATATATCATAGCACGAGCCGCCACCTGGCTTTTTGGGGAGAGTTAGGCGGGTATTTTTTACCAGCAATTTTAATCTTTTTGAAAAAAGAAAACTGATATTTTATTTGTTTTGAATAATGTGACAAAAAACAACAGAATTTCTAACGAAGTAGGCCAGAATTCCAGTCAAAAATACCGCAGGTCTCGTTAAAAAGGCCAGAATTTCGTTACCGGAACTATTCATCGGAACTGGCCATTTTAATGAGAAATTTTCCATAAGAACAGATTAGCATATTAAAATCCTCGAATCCTCCGATCCTTATTTCTGATTTCTAAACTATAAAACATCAAGGATCAGGGAATAACCTGGTGTCGAGTATATGGAACAGGCTTTCAGGACGCAAAGTCAAAATAATTAATCGTACGTCCTGAGGATTACACAAATTAGTCAACTGTGCGATGTTGTCACATCTGTCTTTGTCTAAATCTCTTCTGTCGCCCCCCCCACCCTCTTCTCCTGGAGAAAGTGGAGGCGCAAGAGACGAAGCAGACTTGGCCAATTAATTGAGGCCCAGTTTTGTTTTGACTCAAACGGACTGGCCAGTTAGCAGTCAGCAGAACTCGCGGATGTGGATGTCACCTCAGCGATAGATTCAACGTTGCCAAAGAAAGGAAGGAAACTTGAGTACGTCTGATGAGAAACCAAAGACTGAGTAATCAGGGAATCAATGTGGTAAATAAGCAGACGGCAGACAAACGGAGAGGTGTAAGCTCTTACCAAGAACGCCGAACTTTGCGAGGGAAAATTTTATCCCTGCACAATTTTTTCTTTTTTGACGAAACATGAATTTTTCAATTCATCCAGTCACCCTAATAGTGGGAAAAATAGTAAAGAAATCATTGTGTTATTTTTGATCTATATATGCTCAAAATTGTCATTTTCCGCCATTTTTTTAACATGCTGTAACGCATACAAGAATACGAGATTTTTACATTCTTTTTCAATTAAAAGTTGCTTTTTTGGTAAAAAAAAAAAAAAAAAAAAAAAAAAACAATTGTTGAAAGGAATTTTAAAATGATTACCGAAAAATAATTGACAGTCATTATAATGAAAAGACGTTTTTTGATTCAAGTGACAATTTTGCCGTTGACCTGATTTTTCATGATTTGATGTGAGATCTCATACGTAGCGCTCTCTGTTTTCGGGACTGTGAACTATTTTTCAATGCTCTTATATGTGCCGTAAGTGACCCAACGCGCAGCAACGTCTTTAGATTATACTGGCTGCTAGTGGGTAATAAAGTAATTGTTCCTCAGGAGGAACGCTGCGCGATGAAGGGTTAAGCAATTTTCATTCATAAAATACACACAAACAAAATCGTTAAAGGTTTGGGCCAAACTACTTCGGGTAAAAAGGTTGTGATTAAACTTTCAGCAGTCCCTAAGCAAAATTCAAAGCCAAGATCCCCAAGGAATACCTCTTCCGCGAAAAAGAAAATTGGTGTAATTTCTTCCACATGGCTGAAAATGAAAACAGTTACACAATATGATAAATTTTACCAAAGCTGTGGTCATGCGTGAATCAGGCATTTGGTTATCAATCTCATATCTCTGATTACAGTGACCATGCTTTGAGCTAAGTCCATTTTTAGACAACCGGAAAGTAACTATAGCGATCCTTTTTTTCCCCGTTCGCTTATATGTACTATGATATACTGACATAGCCGAACTTTTTAATTGAGCGAGCAGTTCAATATTTTAGTTCAATGATCCGAATTTATACGTTTTGGGAATTCCATTGAATGCACACAGACGAAAAGCATTCCTAAATTCTAAAAATAATACTGCCACAACCACAGCGATAAATCAACCGAGTAAATTCTAGTAAGTTTACTTTCGGCAAAAATTCTGGTATTTGTTTCTTTATCTAAACCTGGTCATAGAACCAGAATTTCTTCAAAAGTTCCAAAAACTACAGAATACAAAAGCCAAAACTGTTTCATCATAGTTGAAATGACTCGCCGCGGACCAATCTTTGAAATCATTGGATATAAGTCTGGTAGACTACTAGCTTAATGGAGGGTTACCACTGGTTCCTCTAAAGTGTTCATGGAAAAAGAGACCTCATGCATATTATCAAGCATCCCTCCACTACAATCGATAAGCTAAACCGTACTTCCGAAGATCCTTTAGTTTATCAAAAATGTAGCGGAGGGGTACTTGGATAAACACTTAAAGAGGTCTACTTTTCGATAAACCCTTCACAGGAACCAATGGTAACCCTTCATTTATTTAGTCTACCAGGCTTAGCGAATGATTCTTTTTTCTCCCATTTTTACTTTCTCACTACTAGCAAAGTTAGAAATAGAGAAAGTATTGCAATGGCGCAGAGATTTTCAAGGTATTTTGTCTCGATATTTGGCCCACTTCGACTGACAAGGTAAGGCTCAGAAGTCGCCGC
Organism: Trialeurodes vaporariorum; assembly: GCA_011764245.1. Classification (NCBI taxonomy): domain Eukaryota; kingdom Metazoa; phylum Arthropoda; class Insecta; order Hemiptera; family Aleyrodidae; genus Trialeurodes; species Trialeurodes vaporariorum. The sequence goes on along the minus strand of VMOF01000111.1, from coordinate 11,118,273 downwards.
CTCCGATTTTGAAAACAATTGCACGAAAATGTAGCTAAAGTAAAACTATTAGACCCGTGTTTCTCACTTTTTGCCAATGGGCCTTCCTAAAGCGCCGCAGGAATTTTTTGAAAGTTGCCGAAATTCACTTGAATATTCGGAACGCTCTCCGCTCGGGTTTTTTACGTGAATTTCGGCAACTTTCAAAAAATTCCTGGCGCTTTAGGAAGGCCCATTGGCAAAAAGTGAGAAACACGGGTCTAATAGTTTTACTTTAGCTACATTTTCGTGCAATTGTTTTCAAAATCGGAGGCGGCGACTTCTGAGCCTCCCCTTGTGAGTAAATCATGATAATTTTTGCTCTCATTGTGCCTAGTACTATCCTAAAGAATATTCATCCATGAAGAGTACCAATATTATTGAACCAGAAGTTGATTGGAGGTGTAAATGCACCAACTTTCTGTGGCGTCTGTATGTCTGTCTGTCCGTCCGTAGCCATAAAACGTGAAACCCAGCCTAATTTTTGAATTATTGATCCATATGCATCCACATTTTGCAGATATGTTGCTTTTAACATTCCCCAGAGGGGCTTTTTTTGTTTTTTTTTTTGAAATTTTAATTTTTAGGTTAGTTATATGGATGAAAAATGGTTTCCCTTAAAATCAATTGGAAAATGGGTAAAAAAAAAGGAAAAATTTAAATATTTCAAAAATGAATCTTTAGATCTGGATAAAAATATCAAAGGGGGGTTGGGGGTCTACCCCAGGATATTAAAGAAGGGGCTGGGGATCTGCCTCAGAATGTTGAAGGGGGGTCTGGGGGTCTTCCCCAGAATATTAAAGGGGGTCTGGGGGTCTCCAACAGACACGGGAAAAAATAGTAGGTAAGATTTACCATCATGATGACTGATGTCTGCACCTGCCAAAAATATGGTAAACTTTACAAGATATTGGGTTGATTGGAACAAGTGTCTAGTTTATTCAACCCGATATATGGTCAAGTTTACCATCTTTTTGGCCGGTGCAAAAATCAGTCATCATGATGGTGAATCATACCAACTATTTTTTTCCGTGGATTAAATTTGATAGGAGAAAGTGTTCGCCGGGTGTTCCCTACAGTCTATTTTCCAGTGCACGCAGAATTCAAACCCGGTCCCGTTCCAGCTGGTATACAACAAGCAGAAATCCGTTACACAGCGGCAAATCTTCGGAATCAGCTGAAGATTACAGATCGGCGAAATCTTCTCAGATCAGGACCGTCGATAACAGTCGGCGATTTTTCAACGCGGCAACAAAGCGCGCGCGGACTAATTTCGATTGCGATTTGCATCCCAACATCAACATTGAAAGATTAATCAACCTTGCATAGGCGCGACAAGTTGACAGAGGGAACGGACGGGACGAACGGACTCAGGACTCTCACACAGAGCGAAATGTTGAATCTCCTGTTTGCGGCCGCGGACACCACTCAGTGAATGGAAATATTACATTTTTAGGATAACACTTCCGACTTTAAACTTTTGATTTCAACTTACAATTAGAGGAAAGCCAACACTGAAAAAAATAGATTTGTGAAATCAGTAAAATGAAGCAAAGGCTAATTTTACCAGCCATTTTTAGTAAAATTTACTACACACATAGCTAATTTTACGTTTTGGATCGTAAATTTTGCTTAATTTTGATTAATTTTACAATTTGGATCATAAATTTTATCAATCGGATTGTAAATGTAACAATTCAAAGCATTGTAATTTTTGCAAGTTGTATAGCTGTCACGCCAAGACAGCCATGTAATATGCAAAAGTCACAATGATTAGGATTGTAAAATGTACTAGTTAGATTGAAAAATTTGCAATCCAAATAGAAAAATTACTAAAACTTAAGCAAAATTTACAATTCAAATCGTAAAATTAGCCATAAGTTTAGTAGGATTCACCGAAATTAACAAGTAAAATTAGCATGTGCTTTATTTTACTGATTTTACAAAACTTAATTGCTTTTTTAGTAATTTCATTTTTTTCAGTGAACGCTTAAATTCATTTCCATTAGTTTTTATTTTTTAACATGAAGAATAATAGTACAAATAAAGGATTGAAAAGGGGAACTAGACCAACAACGAGTTAAAACTTTCAAGACGTTTCGGTGCACTCACAGCACCATTATGAATCGGAAAAAAAAAAAAAAATACTCAAAACAAGGAGCACACTCCACTCAAGTTGGAAGTATTTGTACTGAAATGTTTTTGCCCATTTAGTTTGTAATTTTTTTAACCCTCTAAGGGCCAGGTTAATTCAAATAGAACGCCACTGTTCCGTTTATATAGGGAAGGTAGTTAACTGTTCGTACTCGGAGGAGTTGGAATTGCCTATAAAATGAATTGAAGGCGCCCGAAGACACCTTATCTTGCAAGTGTTTTCATCGATAGTCGCGTTTATCCTGAATAAAGACTGAAACAACGTGCAGTAGACTGTAGGAGAAAAACGAGTATACTCGGGCTTGGCCCATAAAGGGTTAATACGAGAAATAATGTTGAGAAATGCCAAAGATTGTAGGTCTAGGTGCGCGCTGGTGCGCCTATAGAGGGTTTTAGTAATGGCGACTGTTGGTGATGAGTGTTCCAAACAAAGCCGGTTTGTCTCTCTCGCTCTCACGTGACCCCCATGTACTGCCATCTCACTCTAATTTCAAAAATCGTATATAGAGACTTATTTTGTGAAATTTTATGGCTGAAATGAATTCCTCGAGGAATTTTAATGCGATTTTGATAGTAATATGTCGTAAAACAAGGCCCTGTATACGAATTTCGGAACTAGAAAGAGATGGATATACATGGGGGTCACGGGAGAGTGAGTGAGATAGTTTGGAACGCTACGCGAGTTTTATCACAACCGATTGCGACCGATGAGTGCATTGTTGTGGTTGTTGGCTAACCGTTGACTTCCCACTAAAACCGTCTATACTTACGAAAGGACCTCTAAATACGGAAGACGAGGTATACTATAAATTTTCAACGTCAAATCGTTTACATCCGAAAGAAACCCACGATTCCGTCCTCTGTGTGACATCGGACGTTGGAGCTTCGAGCACGAAGAAAGCGACAGCAGCGGAGACCGAAACTGTTACGCGCTAGTACGCGCATCTTACCGCGAGTTGACGCGCGAGAATGTACGCGACCGGACGGACGCGACGGACGACCAAACCGCGGCGTGCTACGTTTATCGAACGTAGTTTTATGCGCAAACATTCCTCACTCTCGTTTTAAGACTGGAAATCACCGTCCTAATGAGACGACTTCCAACGCAACGGTGCGGTGCGGTGGAAACGTTGGTTCAGCTGGATATACACCGATCGATCTGAAAACGAATATTTGCCAGCGAAATCGGGTGCTATCGTGCAAATCACTTGACAATGTGTTTTTCTTCTTTTTTCTATCCTTATATAGATGCCATCGGCTTTTAACCCTGTTAGTGCTGGATTACAATGGGGCTCTTTCAAACTTTTTCTACAGGATAAACGAAATCTTGCGCGATTGGATTTCCGAAGGATCTAAAAAAGTAGTGGAGTAGAGGACGCATTATCCTTAGGAATGCCTCTGTATCATAATTCGCCATCGTTTCATCGAAATGCACATGATTGAAAGTTGTCTCTGAGACAACGTCACCAGATTAGAAAAAATTACAGTATTTCTGGGAATGGGTCTGTTGCAAACTTTTGCTACAACGATTAACAGTGTTTAATCTAATGTAAAATCGCCTGAAAAGTCCATTGGTGGCATCAGCAAGTCATAAAATGCAATAATAAACTCACAAGACGCGTTTCATGAAATCCAAGATGGGGGAGAAATATCGAGCAATTTGTATGCATGCACCACGAACATCCAAGGATGGCCAACTTTGACAACCTCACTGGAGGTAGAGGTTATGTGTTTGTTTGCGTTGTGATTGGGTTGTGATCGATATTGTTAGGTTGGCTATCCTTGGATGTTCGTGGTGCATACATACAAATTGCTCAATATTTCTCCGACATCTTGGATTTCATTAAACGCCTCTTGTGAGATTATTATTGCATTTTTTGACTTTCTGATGTTACCAATGGAATTTTCAGGCGATTTTACATGAGATTGAACACTCTTTAGCGTTGTAGCAAAAGTTTGCAACAGACCCATTGCAATCATACACTGAGACTAATTGTGAGCTGCGTGATCTTTTGGGATCTAGTGGAATCAACGGTGAATTGAAAAATGTCAATAAATCTACACAAAACACCAGCTCAGGGAGGTTATCACGGAGGATCCGATCGTTTTGGGTATCGATAATGTTCTCGAGTAATTACATGTAACCTTATGGGTGTCTCGACTGATCGAATCGTTTCGAGCCCCTCGTAACGATTGAAACGGACGAAAGGAAGCGATGAGTCGGGGGCTGTTGTAATCTCATAATCGTTTGAAGTATAGGAAGAGGTGAGGAGGGGATCACCTGCGCGATCGAGTTGCGCAGAAGCAAGCCCATATTTTGATTGAACGTAAACGATACCGATAACGATACCTAGAGTCCCTATATGTAGAGAGTTAAGACAAGAGGGTAGTCAACTTCTGATTGGTCGGTGAGTTTTAGGCTCTACGGATGCCGCTATTGGATGCGATTTTGCACTTTTGTTTACAATCGCAGTTGTTTACCAACGGTATTTTACGAATAAAGAGTTAATTTTCGACGAATCAGGTAATTTTAATCATGATACGCCTCAAGAATGTCTATAAATCCCAAAAGAATCTTTCAAAGCGTAAATAGATGTCAATCCACAAAAGCAGTAAAAGATTACATCGTTAGATACTCAGCGGCACTGTAATCTTTGCAGTGGACGAAAACACAACAACGGCCCTCAAAATGTAAACAAATGTGCAAAATCGTACCCAATGGCGGCGCCCATGGTTTCACTTGTCTTAACTCTCTACATAAAGGGACTCTAACGATACCCAAAACTATTCGACCCTACATAAATCGCCTCCCAGGTTGTTGGTCATTCTTTGTAAACACCCTGTATTCATATTGTGTATTTTGACCATGCTCAGAAACATTATAAATACAACACTATGATGGTGAAGAGGAGGAGGAGGAGGAGGAATAAAGAAATGAACCTTACTACGAGTTGAAATTCAGCTTGTTGCAGTCGAAGTATGTACTCAACTGAGAGGTGAAGTATGAGCTAAATTTTCGTCACGAATCTAAACAAACGCTCTTTTTTTCCTCATGGACGATGCGATGTCTGTATTCGAATGAGTCACAAGACTCGCACGGTATGAACACTCGAGTCGTACGTGCAAGCACCCTCTCTTGAGCCAGCGCGCTGCATTCAAAAGATGACTTTCAATTCTGATCCTGAATAAGAATTCCATGCATATAATTATATTCACCATTTAATCGTTTTGTCTGAGATTATCTCTGATTCTTATACCGAACATTTAAAGTCGAGATACTTTATACACAGTAAATCCTGAAGCTCTAACTCTTTGTTGTCATGGTTCCCATATAATTGAGCTGAATCCCTCGAATGTGATACTGACATGTGCTTATCAGAATTCGCATAAACTTTTGAATTATTAACGTCATCAAACAATCAAGTGAATTCGACTTGGCCTTTGAGAAGTTTAGCCTGAAGTTCAGTCCCATACCTCTCGGTTGCGGGGCCAAAATCAACCATAATGGAGCTCTTGCACGGTTTCGCTGTAGGCAAATGGAGTAGCAGTTCCAATGTAAAATGAGTGAGACCATTAAAAAAGTCTAAAACTCACTCCTCGCAGAGAAAACTCAACTTTAAATTTCGAGTGACCACCCTTACATATATGAACAAAACTCGGGTTCGGACCCCAAACAAAAGAACATAACCTACGAATTTGAACAATGAGATTAATGAATTTTCTTTCAAAAAGTAAATTTGAAGGAATTAAAGGCGCATTTATACACATTTTGTCGCTAGAAGCACGGTGATGGCTACAGAAATGTCTACGTTGCGTAGTAAACGAGGAAGACGGCACTTAATTTCATGTCCTGTTCTTTTGTTCGGAGTCTGAATCCAAGGTTGGTGCATCCATGCAAGGGTGGTCACCCGAAATTTCAAGTTAAGTTTTCTCTGCGAGAAGTGAGTTTTAGATTTTTATTTAATGGTTTATTTTCGCAGCATTTTACATCAGAATTGATAGGCTATTTGTCTAAAGCAAAACCTTGCAAGAGCTCCATTCATCGATCGTTTATTTATTTATTGATTTATTTTTTTCAGGGAGGAATTTAGGAAGAATTTAGGATTCATTAAGATTAACGCTTTTCTTTTACAGGTCCTGTTTTTTTGGACAATACGGAACTAGAACCATTCCACTCGGAACATGAAAAAGTTTTGAGAAAAGGAGCTACACCTTCTTCACTTGTCCAATATTTCGAATTCCGTTCACGAAGACTTTTCTAGCGCGCGGACGGCAATAGCAAAATAACCCCACTAAATTCAAATCTCTTCATTGGTACACATTTTTCTTGGATCCACAGGATGCAACCTGCAATTAGATAAAATTCATATTTTTAAAAGACTCCAAACTCTGATAAGCGTTGTCCTTGGTACGGTTAACGGAAAAATGGCTGGACGCTATTTCCTTTTTTGCCGTCTTTTAACCCTTAAAATATGGTAATATAAGAAATTAAGCAAGTTTCAAGACTTAGCGAGGGAAACAGAGCGAGAAACGCTCATAAACTACATTTTGAAGAGCAAAACAATTTAGATAAAAATCAATCAAAACTCATGTTAGACGATGCTTTCCTCAAGAGACATGCTGCAATTGAAAGGGTTAACTTTTTATAAAATTATACAAGTTATTTTCAATCCAATGAAGCAGGGCAATAATTCGATTACTATCAACGAAAAAAAAAGAAGAAACTCAGTTTAGACGGCATAAAAGATCCCATCAAACGCGATGATCTTCACACATAAATATTTTGTTCATGATGTAATACGCACACATAATAACACTGCAGGTAATGTACCTATCATTAAACCGGCCTTCTTTGCCGATGCGCGAGCTGACAGCTTAAAGACAGCGGACGTCAACACTCCTGAGCGCACTTTAACAACCTGCGCGCGCAATTACGGCCACGCAGAAAGAGCGGGAGCATCAGAGTGAGTACTGGCGGAGTGAATGAGGGGGGGAGGGGGGGGGTTATTCGCAGCTTCATCAAAAATTCAAAGCCGATTTGTGATGAATTGTGCTGACAAGGCAAGACATAAAAGCCGCGGCAGAGCAAACGGACAGGAGGACCGATGCGATGAGATACGACCGAACCGGACCGGACCGGACTGGACTGGACCCAGGACCAGTAGGACCACGGACCTGACCGGAGGAGCGCAACCAACCACCAGCTGGTGAAATTTTAGAATCCACTGGAGAATGGGTCTGTTTCAAACTTTTGCTACAATGATAAAGAGTGTTTCATCGTATGTAAAATCACCCGAAAAGTCCATTGGTGGCATCAGAAAGTCATGAAATGCAATAATAAACTCACTAGAGACGTTTAATGAAATCCAAGATGGCGGTAAAATATCGAGCAATCTGTATGCATGCAACTTTAACATCCAAGGATTGCCAACGTTGACAACCTCACAGCTTCAGAGGTTATGTGTTTATTTACGTTGTGATTGGGTGTGATCAATATTGTGAGGTTGGCTATACTTGGATGTTCGTGGTGCATGCATACAAATTGCTCAATATTTTACCGCCATCTTGGATTTCATTAAACGCCTCTTGTGAGTTTATTATTGCATTTTACGACTTTCTGATGCCACCAATGGACTTTTCACGCGATTTTACATGAGATTAAACACTCTTTATCGTTGTGGCAAAAGTTTGCAACAGACCCATTCCACCGGTGCAAAAAAAAGATTACATATTTTATTGTTGAAGTATATCTATGTGCTAAAGTAACAAATCTATCCATAATCTTTCCTGCACCGGTGCGGCGAAGTACTCCGCCGGTCAATAAAAAAACGCGACTGCGCATGCTCATGCGCATACGCGAGAATGGTGCGCACTGCGCATGCGTATATACATATATATATATATATATATATATATATATATATATATATATATATATCAACCGCGCTGTGCGGTGAGCGGTGAGGTGCCTGCTTGGGTGTAGAAGATAAGTGACCGCATGTTCTCGCTCCCCACTCGGACACCTCCGCCGCTGCTGGCCACTGCGGGGCTGATTATGGTCGCAATCAGGCAATCTTCGAAAGACTGATTCCTTCAGTCCGAGGCACTGATTGTGAGCAGCAAAATATCGAGCACTGTTGAGCACTCACTTTGAGCACTATGAGAGCAGGTCTAGAACCAAGTGATTCATCCCCCGAGGCCCAATTGTTGATGGTTCACTTTTCAATTAAGCTCGCTTCCCATTACGACCACCAACTGCCGGTTCTGATAAATTTATTCGACGGATTTATTTTCCCGAGAACGTTTACTTCGTTTGTCCCATGGCATGGGTGCCAATAGGAAATGTTTGAAGGAGGAACATAACCTCAAAACCAAATTTAATGGAGGGGTGGGATGTGGGTGGCTAATTTTTGTTTTTGTAAATTCTTCCTCGTTTCAGGTCGTGTTTTTGGGGTATTGGCGAGAAAATGCAAATTTTTCGAATTCCAGTGGAGGGAGAATGGCAACTATCCCTTTGGCTCCCTCTGAGATCGCCTTTGATTTATCCTCAAACCTATGATCTATCAAAAAGAAGACTGAAAAGTAGCAAATTCAAAGCAGAAACACACAATTTTTCATAAACAATAAACAGACGCGACAGTTTGGCTACGTTTCACCTTATTTATAAGTAGTATAGTTAATATGTGAGAACGAAGATGTGTGATGAAGTGATACGATTGTGAGCACAATTTTTGAGTTTTGAATCTTGATTACGTCCCCCCCCCCCCGGTCCCTGAAAAGTGCAAATATAAGAGGAAGAACTGCCTTACAGTACACGTGTGCCAAATATTGGCAAAAATAAAACTTTTGCCCTTCGTGGTTGGTCCCCATCCGGAATTTTTCTTACAAACGCCCTTGAAGGGCCTTGACATAAGTTTCCTCGAAATGCATAAGAAAAGTCCAATAGTGATACTATAATATGATTTACAAGTTTTCAATATTTTTCCTTGCAGAATCCCTTAGTCATGGAAAAGTAAGAATTATAAATGAGCATTTGCATTCACGCTATTTGTTTTTGCAGTTACAGGTTAGGGTTAGGATGATTAACTTGTAATTCGCCGTTCAAGCTTCGATTCAACAAGTAAAAAGAAAATGTGCAGGAACAAAACAGTTTATCAAAGATATTTTGTTATTTTCGTCCAACCAGAAGACACGTATTTCTTTCAGGCTTTGCCGCGAACAGTAGAACAGGAGAAAGGTCCAAGATAACAAAGACTTCCGACTTTCGATTTGTGAGCATTGAAAGCAATGGCATTGCAGAAATTGATTCAAACAGCCGAGTGCGCGCGCAGGTAGGTATCTAGAGGGCATGACATTCAGTGGAAGTGTATACTTCTGTGTGTAAGTGGTAATAAAACAGGTGAAATTTAATAATAAAAAATGAAACTTACAGTGGGGGTCAGATTTTTTTTTTTCTTTTTTTTCGAATTATATAAACAGCAAGTTTGCTGATATAGCGTATGTTACAGGAAGCAGGTAAATAGTAATTTAGGAAATTATTGAAAATTACCTCTTATTTGCGGATTAGGAATTTGACCCCAAAGCAAACCTGATTGTAATAGTACGCGCGCGATTACCAGTTTCGATAACCCTAACCAGATAAGTACCGGCAAGTGTGGGTTATGATCATGGCAGTGGTGTATCCTGCATTTTGGCCAGGTTGTACTGTGTCCATTTAAATTCACGTAGACGGTCGAGTGCGAAGGTGTTCACCGAACACCCAATCGTTCGATCTATTTCATTGGTTTAAATGGACTGACTGCAATTTTGCCAAGGGACATGATAAAGAGGGGTGCATGATGAAGAAAAACGATCTGATGGGGTGTTGCTATTTCTTTTTAAAAAAAGCCGGAAAATTCGGAGAATTTTACCACTTGCAGAATGTTTTTTTTTTTTTTTTTTATAATGATTAGAAAAAACACCAATCTCAAGGATTAAAAAAAAAAAAAACAACAGAAAACATAAATAACTCTGGCCTCAAAAGGCTTAAAGTGATCGTCAGAATAGCGAAATGTGCATTTTTGAGAGTTTGATACAGCCATCCTGTAAAATAATTTGGTGCTCATTTAAGACTGGTGTTCCTTTTGCTTAAAACTTTAGTCGTTTGAATAGGTTACTTTTGAGCGCCAGGGAATAAGTAGACCAAAATTGATTTCGGCCCTAAAAAAAATTCCTATTTAGGAAAAGCGATTCAAAAAGAAGCAATTTGGCAACCACATTTTCCCTCAATATGAATCAATGCACAAAAATTGACCGTTGAAGAAGCGGTGCTCCAATACCGAATTGATTGTTTTACACAACATCAAATGGAGGAAAAACGCGTTGTTGCTAAAATACACGAGAGCCATCCTCTGCATAAGCCAAAAGGATGTGCTCGTTCATAAAGCAGGTATCAATTATCACTATGCGAGCATTTGTACCATTCAAAAATGCGTACGGATAGAAAAAGTCATTTAAAATGCCATTTGTACCATGATTGGCATCATTTCCACGAAAACGTTTCAACACAAAAAAGAGAAAGTTTTGAGAGCGAATACAGAGCACAAAGCGTAGGAAAGTATAAAAATGCGAATGAGGAGCCCCCTTCACATTTAACTTCTAGATGCCTCTAGATGATGATGATTTTAGAAATTCTAGAAGTGATATTCAAGACCGGACTTATCAAAGGAACATCCGCAGATGCATCGCACTAGCGGATCTAAGAAATTGTCCCCCTCTCTCTCTCTTTCCCCATTAAAACGCATTCGTTAGAGAAAGATAGAAGAAGAGGCGAAAATCACGAGACTGCCCCTGATCTGTCCTTTTCTAACTCATGCATTCTAATGAGGAAAGAGAAAGACGGAAAAATTCCTGGATCCACCAGTGATGCAGCGGTCTAGTAAATCTAGTATGAGATAGGAAGTATACAGATATACAGGGTGTCCCAAAATTCATAGTAAATATTTCCTTTGATTTTGTCAATTCTTGGCCGACTTCTCCAACTTCAGGGACGATTTTCTCGGAAATGGTTTGCGAAATGGAAAAACTTGTGAAGACCAAAAATGCATATTTTTTTTACGACTTTTTGAATAATGCTAATCGTTTAGGGGTTTAATGAAATTGAAACCGAAAGCATGTTTACACATAATTTGGCCAAAAAAAGTGAGAAAAATCAAGAAAAACCCCCGAAACCCCCCTCAAATTTTTGCATACAGAATTTTTACGGCCAAAATCGGCAAGAGCGCCTAAAATTACATCAGGATACCTATTTACGGAGCATTCAGAACAATTCACGAGGGAGTTATGACAGTTTTTCAATTTGTTTTTCGGAAACTTTGCAACACTGTAACTCGAAAAGACTACAATTTCGGACCCATGTTTATAGGGAAAAAAAGTCTTATTTTGACCTCAAAAATACGTGGTAAAAATATTTACTATGAATTTTGGGACACCCTGTATGTATACATATGAGAAAAAGAGCGAGGGAAATCTACTGTACGATGCTGCTACAACTATTCTCGGAAGAATGAGGTATCGAAAGTCTGGTATAATTATCCGATTATCGATGTATCGACCCACGCGGAAAAGGAGAGGGAGGAGGTGAAGGATATAAGAATGGGAAGATATAGTACGAAATTATAGTCAGGTGTGTTATACTGTCCTACTAACTAAGCTCTATTGAATTTATTTCATAATATCTTGAGTCGAGATCGAACTTGCTCCATGCTCTACTAGTTCCCCCGCACCCAATACACTTTCTACAGAGGTATAAGAATACAAAATAGCAGATAACATTATTGTTGCCATTGACATGATGAGCGAGTGCAATGTTGCCTGTTAAACAGTCTGAAAAGTTTAATGTCTTCGGAGTTCGGATCAATCTACATATGTAAATAGGTCGGATGGACATCAGGGGCGTAGCGTGGAATTCGTCAAAGGTGTACTTTCTCAATGGAGCTGTTGCAAACTTTTGCTACAGGCTTATTAATATAGTCGAAGACGGGGTAATACCCAGTAAATATAACAATTAGCGCACCAAAAAATCACGAAATCCACTCCTAAACTCACAAAATGCTTTTAAACGCGAGACCGTAATGGCGGCCGGAGCCGCGGTTTTCATTGGGTTTCCCTATCTTCAATCAGCGCCATCTACACGAGGTGTTCTCGCAACACCACACAAGAAGAAGAAGAAGCATAGAATTGCCAATTGCCATAAGAAAACCGCGGCCTCGGCCGCCATTACGGTCTCGCATTTAATTGCATTTTGTGAGTTTAGGAGTGGATTTCGTGATTTTTTAGTGCGCTAATTGTTATTTTTACAGGGTATAACCCCATTTACGACTATCAATAAGCCTGTAGCAAAAGTTTGCAACAGCTCCATTTAAACCCATTCAAAATATCGAAGTATTGCGGGTGTTCGGTGAATACCCACGAGATCTTTTACATGGGTTTAAGTAGATAAAATACAGCGTTGCCAAATTACCAGCTACGCCACAACGGTCATCACTCAACGGACCGCAAAAATAGATTTGTAAAATCAGTAAAATGAAGCATTACATGGTAATTTTACTAGTTATTTTTGGTAAAACTGACTAAACTTATAGCCAGTGGCGTCGCGTGCAATCTGGCAACGCTGCATTTCGTCCATAGAAATGCATGAAAAATATCGAGCTATTGGAAGTGCGCTGTGCACTCCCTCGAATCGCTACTTTCACGGGTTCAAATGGGCAAAACAAAGCGCTGCTGGATCGCACACGACGCCACTGCTTATGCATGGCTAATTTTACGATTAGAATAATAAATTTTGCTTCAGTCTCATTAATTTTTCAATTAGGATCGTCAAATTTTCAAATCAGCATAGCTGCCATGCCATGACATCCATGCAAATTGCAGAAATTGCAATGTTTTGGATTGTAAAATTTACAATTCTCATCGTAAAATTAGCTGTAAGTTTAGTAAATTTTACCAAAAATAACTAGGACAATTATCGTGAGCTTCATTTTACTGATTTTACAAAACGAAATTGCGTTTCTAGTATTTTCATTTTTTTCCGTGTTGGGTGTCAGTCCGGCCCTGTTCTCAGTGCCACTGATAATGGTCGCCTCACGAGAGTTGGCGAATGACAGGTGGCTTTATTTATTTTATTTATATACTACGCGGTCGGACAATGGACATTTTCTCAGCTCTTGTGCCAACTTAATTATAAAGCTCGTTTTATTTTGTTCTACGTTGAGTCACGATAGAGTCGCTGCAAAGCGCGATCGTCGAATAATAAAAAGAAAAAAAGTTTTCTGTCGTTCACGAAGTTTCGCGAAGTGAACTCTGCCAAAAGTTCAAGCCATAATTAATTGTGACACTTCAATCGGCATTTCTGTTGTTTATTCTCACTTTATGAATAACTCCTCCTTTACATTTGATTTTAGAAGCGTTTCACGAATTTTCAAGAATGATCGGCCCCGTCTGAAAAACATTGTGCGCACACGGTGCCAAATTTCTCATTTCAGACCGATACTTGTTGTGAATGTTTTCGATGCAATCAAGGAACATCAAATTCATCGGGCTCATCTGAACCTCATTTTTTTTTTTTTTTTTTTTTGCGAGGTTCAGATGAGTCCGATGTACTGATGCCACTGATGCCACTGATGCCAATGCCCCGTCACCACTAACACTAATGAACAATAGTGCAAAGGTTTGATGAAATTCGGGAGTCAACAGTTCTTGATGAAATCGAGACGATGTGAGTCAACGGTCGGCAATGTCACAGCGATGCCGCAAATGTCAACTTGACATTCGGAGCATCGGCATTTTTGGTCAAATACTGGGGTGAAATTCGGACCGGGGCAAATGCCCGTTTTGCTTCATTTTGAGACTCCCTACTCGCAAAATAATGCCCGTCAGATTGTTCACGATTACACGTTTTAGGAATTAGGATTGTCTATCGGAGAAGCATCATGTGCTTTCCCAACCAAGAAATGTTTTTAGGTCACTAGAATTTTAGGAGCGGCTCCCGTTCAAATCTTAATTATGCTACACGCGTTTTCCGTTGTTCTCATACTTTTTCAAGATAGATTCCCGGAGGGGGGGAGGGTGTCGACTGTCGAGGGAAACAAACTAATCAAGAGACCTCATTATCTTGTTCCGTTGTTTACCAAAAATGGTCCATTGAAAGCTCGTCAGGTTTTTCCGCACTAAACCGCAATTAAGTTCTATCAAATTGAAGATAGTTACCTATAGCTTGTAGTTGTCTTAAATAGTCTTAAACTGGCAATTTTGAAGCTTGGTTGTGGTTCGTGCCTCCTTAAATTTCGCTTTCTCAATTAAACGTTTAATTAACAAATTTTGTTTCAAATGAGGCGTGCTTATAAGAATTAGTAAGAGCAAAAGATTTACCGCTTAGGATTGCGGGGAGACGAGACACTTGAAGAAACAAATCGTGGATTCAGCGCGGGAGGGCGGACACTCCGACAGGTTGGGTAATGGGTAATCTTTATAAACATGATTCAGAAATAATCTTCAACACGCGACTGCGCCTGCCTGTGTCGGACAAGCGGTGCGGGCGGTTCTTGATGATGCGCCAGGCTCTGATCCTGTTGGTTGGTTGGTGTTGGTGGTAAATAATCTAAATACTTTGACACCGTTTGTTGGTTAAATTGTTGATGTAGATTTTTCTTCTTTTTTCTCTCTTTTTCATTTTCGTGAATGCGGGGGAAAAGACTCGACTGGCTCATCTCATCGCATCGGGTGCAGGCCAGACTCTCTGCAGGTCTCATTAACCATAAATCTCGCTACTTTCTGACCGTAATCGGGTCATTATGAGATGAGCTAATTATGTTGGATAACGGGTTGCTCCATTTGCTCAGTCGAGACTGAGAGAGGAAGAAAAAATGAGGTATCAGGGTGGGAGAAAAAATGACCGGGAAACATGTTACCGCGCGGATAGAGCTGTTGACTTTGACGATTAGCTGAGGATTAGGGCTCATGTAAAATGATGCCCCCATGCACTCCCCTTCCAAGGAGCTGCTGTTTTGTGGGTCTGAAGACACGGTTTGTATTCACCATTGATTCTATTGAGCGAAATTTCGCGATCGAATATGATAAACAATACCAACCTAACTACATATTCGAGGAAACCCAATTGTGTTTTAGATGTGTTTTCCGGGCATCGATGGCAAAAATTCGATTTCGAATTCACCTCCGGACCTGAATTCAAAATCAAATTGATGCCATCGATGCCTGAAAACACCGAAAAAATTCAAAAAGCACGATCCAGTTTTGTATCATCCACTGTTATCATGCGTAGGTTGGCAATGATTTTGTATGATTTCGTTGGATATATTCGTCGCGAAAATTCGCCTATTGATTGACATAATGATGGCATATTCCAGTTCACCATTGTGACTCGATGCAAACTCACCAAAACATTTTGATCCGTCTGTTATCTTTTCACCGTCGACTTCAAAATTTGGTAGAATTTTGATTTTCATCGATGCTTTCATAAAGCTCGAAAAAATATCATAGAACTTGTTACCTATTTTCGTACATGGCAGTCATGATAATGAACTAGACTATGTACTAGGTAATACTTTTTTCAACAGGTTGACTCATCGGTGCATTAAAAAAATCGTCCTAAGACCCGCTTATACCGGCAGCTCTTGATCCGTTGTCTCTCACATGAAAAATTTAACAGCCTCAGCGATAGCCGTAGCCAGGATATTGTCTTTCTCTCTTATAGCCCATTTAAACGAATGTGTTAGAAAAGGACAGAAATAGGGGCTGAAGTCACGTGACAGCCCCATTATCCATCCTTTTCTAACACGTGCGTTTAAATGGGCTAAGAGAGAGAAAGACAATAACCTGGCTACGGCTATGGCCTCGGCCGAAGTTACTGAAATAGTCACGTGTTGCAAATGTGCAAAATCGCACCGAATGGCGGCACCCATGGTTTCACTTGTCATAACTCTCTACATACATCTCTACGTATGATTATAATTTAACAAAATCTATTGGACTGACATATTTGTGAGCTCAGCATGCGGTTTCCTATAACTTAAGCCAGCGTGAGACTCACCGTGAACTTATCTAAATAAACTGTAGGGAACACCCTACGAACACTTTCTCCCTCCATTTTTATCTGGGGGGGCAGACCCCCCTTAAGAATTCTGGGGGGACCCCCAGATCCCCCTTGAGTATTCTGGGGGGACCCCCAGACCCCCCTTTCGTATTCTGGGGAGGACCCCCAGACCCCCTTCAGAATATTTAAATTTTTCTCTTTTTTGACCCATTTTCCCATTGATTTTAATGGAAACCAGTTTTCATCCATAACTAACCTAAAAATTAAAATTTTAAAAAAACAAAAAAAAAGTCCCTCTGAGGAATGTTAAAAGCAGCATCTCTGCAAAATTTGGATGCATATGGATCAGTAGTTCAAAAGTTATGCTGGATTTCACGTTCACGACTACAGACAGACAGACAGACGGACAGACAGACACCATAGAAATTGTGTGCATTTACTCCTCCCTACCATATAAGGTTAAGAAATATTGAAATATCATGGATGGATGTTCTTTAGGATAGTATTATGCATGATAAGAGCCAATAATTTTATAATTATCATGATTGACTTAGTCGCAGCGGGCCAAGTATCGAAACAAAATGCATCAAAAATCTCTGCGCCATTGCAATACTTTCTCAATTTTTCTAATTTCATTAGAGTGAGAAAGTAATCAATATGAAATCGGTTTCACAGTCTTTGAGCTCGAGCGCCTCCATCAAGCGCCCTTTTTTGGGGAGCCGCCCTTTAATATCCTGGGGGAGACCCTCAGACCCCCTTCAGACCCCCCTTTGATATTTTTATCCGGATCCAAAAATCTATTTTTTAAATACTTAAATTATACCTTTCTTGCCCCATTTTCCCATTGATTTTAATGGAAACCATTTTTCACCCATAACTAACCTGAAAACTAAAAGTTCAAAAGAACAAGGGCCCTCTGGCGAATGTTAAAAGCAACATCTCTGCAAATTGTGGATGCATATGGATCAATTGTTCAAAAAGTTATGCTGACTCTCACATTTTGGTTACGGACAGACAGACGGACCGAAAGCAAAGGCAGACTCCACAGACATGTTGTGCATTTACCCCTTCCTACCACATATTATGGTTAGATAATATTGAAACTTGATGGATGAATATTCTTTAGGACAGTATTAAGCATGATGAGAGCAAATTATTTTGTAATTATCTTGATTTACTTTGTCGAGGTGGGCCAAATATCGAAACAAAATACACGGAAAAAAAAGATTAGTGAAAATAACCATACGGATACCTGATTTTAGCACCTGCTAGATGTTATGGTAAACTTGACCAGAAGTTTGGTACATTTACCGATACTTTGAGTAATTTGACAAGCAATCAGGTAACATCACCTAGTACCCAGTCAAAACATAGTATACTTTTGGTTAACATTACCATAACATCTAGCAGGTGCCAAAATTAGGTATCCGTATGGTTATTTTCACCGTAGTTTTCTTTTTCCGTGTACCTTGAAAATCTCTGCGCCATTGCAATAGTTTCTCTACTTCTAACTTTGTTATTGTGGTGAGAAAGTAAAAATATTGCTGGTTTAGGTCAAAGGTCATACCTGAAGTTTTGCAGACCTTCTGCGGTTTAAATGTCTGTTTCTATTCAATGATTTTGCTTAGGTGTCAACTGTCAATGAATGACGATGACGCCATAGCATCAGACGTGAAGCGTGACGGATGAATGAATGTGATCGGCAATGCAACGACGGGCGCGAAGCGTACGTCGCACGTCATTCATTTGAGACGTCCGGATGAATTTGTCTCCGTCGCGTCGCACTATGGCCCGAAATCGAAAAAATGTGGCACAAAATCAGTGACAAAAAGTTACGAATTTAAAACTCTTTAGTGGCATTTTTCGGTTTTAAATTACTTGTTAAAAGTGTTCTCTGTCATCAAAATTGGTCTCGAAAGTTTGTAAAATGATAAATTTATGTGAAATTTGCTTTTTGATTTTTGGCCACTTCTTGACGATCTCAGATCATAGTGCGTCTGAAGGATGATTTCGTAGAGGCGCGCATGCGCAGTGGGCAGTAATAACCGATTTAGTGGCCATCATAGATCAACAAGATAAAATCACATTGGATTACAGACTATAGGTACTCTGTTCAAGATATGAAAAAACTTGGCGTCAGGTAGAAACGCACTACTTTGCAACGCGGCACCCATTGTCGCACCGAATCGTCGAGTTTTATAGAGCCGTGTCGCTCACTGGGCCTTTCTCCGACTGAACAAACATTTTGGAAATAGCAATACCGAGACTCGACTGACTATGAATGTTATCTGTGCAAAAGTCAAATTAGAAACGGTTACAGATACGTCGAAATGGATATAATGTATGCCCATAGGGCCATAATTCGTCAAAACTGGTCAAAATTGACTCCTCATAACCCTCGGACACTTATTTTTTTAAAGTATTCATTTTTGAGTGTACCTTAATCTAATTTATTTAAAAAAATAAGTGTCCGAGGGTAATGAGGAGTCAACTTTGACTAGTTTCGACGAATTATAGCCCTTTGGGCATAAATTTCATCCATTTCGTCATATCTGTAACCCTAATTTGACTTTTGCACAGATAATATTCATAGTCAGCCGATCCTCGGTATTGCTCCTTCCAAAATGATGTCGGACAAAGCCCCAGTGAGCGACACGGCTCTGAAACTTAACGATTCGGTCCGACAAAGGGTGCCGTGTTACTAAAAAGTGCGTTTCTACCTGACTCGCCAAGTTTTTTTCTCATCTTGAACGGAGTAGGGAGCGTTCTAGAATTCTCCGGGGAGCTTCCCCGCTAAACGGCTAAATTACCAAGTCGTTCTTTTGTTCTCCGATTTCGTTTCTGATAACCCGGAGAAGCTCATCGGAGAGTTCTTGAACTCCGATGAAGTCCATCAGAACTCTTCCCCGGGGTACACCGGATTTATCGGAGAAAGAACTCCAGTAAAGCCGATGTAAACAAACCTCAAAGAAGTAAACAACCTATCTTCATGTGTTCATATAGGTGTTTTGGAGGTTATTGTAATAACACGCAATAACACAATAACACAATAACAGCAATAACACGCTGCGCCTGTGATCGTTCTTAAATTCATCGGAGAACCGATGAGCTTCATCAAAACATTATCGGCTTTACCGTAAACACTCCCCGGAAATTCTGATGCACTTTCCCAGTTTACCGGATCGGAGAGTTCTAGAACGCTCCCGTATAGTTTGATTATTTTTCATCCCGGAAAATCAGACATTTTCGCCCACTGTATGCGCGACGAAAGAGTAGAAATGCATGCGCGCGCGTGCTAGAGCGATCTATTTGAACAAACGCGGGTAGAAGACGGGCAGACGAACAAGGTACCCGAAGCTGCAACTGATGCTGCTCCAACTTATAAGGGCGTGGCGTGGCAAAAACAAACTCACAGTCATAGAACCCGCACTATCAATTCCAGAAGCTAACACCGTTATCAAGATATTTTCTCACTCACAATGCCCCCTCCTTGCATCTTGCATGACTGGCTTCTTATCCCACGATGATTTTGTAATCGGTATCATATGTTGTATATACCGGTGTTATACGAGGCTGTACAAATGTTCGAGGAAGAGGGAGAGAGAGAGAGAGGGAGAGAGAGAGAGGGAGAGAGAGAGAGAGAGAGAAATGAGTGATAGAAAGGAGAGAGATGAGAGAGAGGGATACAGAGATAGGTGGGGGGATAGATACAGAGATAGAGAGATAGAAAGAGAGACAGAGAGATAGAGAGAGAGAGAGAGAGAGAGAGGGAGAGAGGGAGAGAGAGAGAAATGAGTGATAGAAAGGAGAGAGATGAGAGAGAGGGATACAGAGATAGGTGGAGGAATAGATACAGAGATAGAGAGATAGAAAGAGAGACATAGAGAGAGAGAGAGGGAGAGAGAGAGAGAGAGAGAGAGAGAGAGAGAGAGAGAAATGAGTGATAGAAAGGAGAGAGATGAGAGAGAGGGATACAGAGATGGGTGGAGGGATGGATACAGAGATAGAGAGATAGAAAGAGAGAGAGAGAGAGAGAGAGAGAGAGAGAGAGAGAGAGAGAGAGAGAGAGAGAGAGAGAGAGAGAGAGAGAGAGAGAGAGAGAGAGAGAGAGAGAGAGAGAGAGAGAGAGAAGAGAGAGAGAGAGAGAGAGAGACAGAGACAGAGAGAGAGAGAGAGAGAGAGAGAGAGAGAGAGAGAGAGACAGAGACAGAGACAGAGACAGAGAGAGAGAGAGAGAGAGAGAGAGAGACAGAGAGAGAGAGAGAGAGAGAGAGAGAGAGAGAGAGAGAGAGAGAGGAATCATTATCCCACTGTATGAGAGTCACGAAGAAAGAAATATCGGTGAAACTTTTGAGTGTTGATTGTTTTGATCGCCCGATCTGTTGACCGAGTGCATGGAGCACCGTCCATCGTTTGATGCTGCAGATAATCGGTGATTTGAAAAAGAAAGCGGATGCTTTGAAAAGAGGAACAGTTTGTAGCTCCTTAATCGCTTCGTGTCGCTATACTTTATCAGTATATGTCGGTCATTATATGAATGAAGCTCTTGGCAAAACGAGGGCAATCTGTTTTACCAAATTTACAGAAAACCACACCTCATTCTCATTGGACATAAATAGTCTTCGTGCGTGCACGAGTTTTTGGTATCTCTCACCAGTTCACCACCGACTCATTTGTTGAAAGTTGATAGCTTCATTTGAAACGTCGAATATTTCACAAAATAAAAAGTTATACGATAAAAATTCCTATGCACCTTGATAGTTGTCTTAATAAATGTTTATTTAATAAAAAGAATGTCAGACGAATCTTCATTTATTTGGCTGAAGTAGACTAGACCACCTGCATGCAATTCCTTAACTCACTGAGATAAGCATTGCGGGTAATCTACCTCCAGGAGTCGTCTGAAATTCTTTTTGTACGTAAGTAACTGTACTGTATGCGCCAAACCCACACTCTCTGTCACTTTTCCAACATCTCTCTCGCGTTATTTCCTTTTCGTGTAATTTTCTTTTACGAAGGCAACCTCCTGATCATGCTTGCCTGGAGGTACCTAATTTCCAGTCTTTTTTTGTTTTATAAATTTAATTTATTTTATTTAATTATATTCAATTATATTTTCCTACAGTTCTACGGTATATTAAAAAAAGAAAAAAAAATGTTAAGGCTGAAAATGAATCATATTACTGGGTGGAAAAGGATGAAGGACTGCCTGCATAATTTGATGACACCTCTTTGCACTAAATTGAGATCTTAAATTGGGTGCACTAGACAGTGGCGGCTCGTGCAATTTGGCAACCTTGCTTGTTTGCCATTTAAATGTATGCAAAAGTATCGATATCTTGGAGGTGCATTGCACCTCCTGATGATCGATTGTTTTACTTATCTTTAAATGGAGAGAATACGTTGTTGCGACATTGCACGAGCCGCCACTGGCACTAGAGTAATGAAGAGCGGGAGACCTCAGAGGAGAATCATTTTATCGAGTTTACTTATTGTTAGTGGCGTCGCGTGCCATTTGGCAACAATGCAACTGCTCCATTTAAACTCACTGAATATATCGAATTTTCCTTGTGCACTGTGCACCCCCTGAACTCGATCTTTTACATGAGTTTAAATGGATAGAATACAATGTTGCCAAATTGCACGCGACACCACTGAGTTTACTATATTTTGGAGACCCTCTCCCAAAGCAAATGCGAATATTTCCAGACAGCTTAATAAAATCACCGAATGACCCGAGGATTCTAACTTTCGTTTCAGTGGCGGCGTGTGATTGGTAAAGTTTCGTTTAGCCAATTTCAAAAACATGAAAAGGGTTGAAATATGACGGGAATAGAATGCATTTCCTCGAATGGATACTTTACGTGGGTATACAAATGAACGAAATGCAAGATTCCTAAATTGCACGAACCGTCACATGTGTTTTTGTTGAAAAGAAACAATAAGATAAAAGAAACAATTCTTAGCGCCGTGTCTGATAGACTTCACACCAAAGCTTAAAAAAAGCAGCTTTATAATAAATCGAATGCGTTCTCCTACACACCTTCATGTTTTTAGATATGACTGAAATTTTACAGTATTTACATTTTAGAGAAGCGCATCGTATGCAAAGCAGTTGCGAAGGAGGAAAAGTTGATAGGAATAAAAAAGAGGAGGTCGGGTCACTTTTGAAATGAGCAAGGAGTGTCCCGTCTAATTAGGCATCATTTCTCGTGAGTTCAATAGTCAATTTTCAAATTTTGACGTTGACCAGGGCGGGCAAGAGTGTTATGTATTCGAAGTTGCCAGATTAGGCCAAAGATTCACCAGATTTGGGTTGTCTAACTAATGAGAACGTTTGTGATTTCTGGCCAGTGGCGAGGCATTTAATCTGGCAACGTTGCAATGAATCTACCCATTGAAACCAATGCAAAAGATGGAACTATTGGGTGTGGGGGTAAACCCCCTCAAAATTTGACCTATTTCATGGGTTTTAATGGACGAATCGAAATATCACCAGACTGTCACATTGCTACTATTTCTGGCCTATAGACCTGTTTACTGATGACGTCACGATCAAAATTGGTTCCAAACAAATGCTCCATCTCGCTCACTCTCGTGGATTTACCCGTAAGAAATCAGATCCAAATTTTCGAACGCAAATTGATGCTAGTTCACCACCAATTTTCTCAAATTTTATTGCACCATTATAGATTCCACGTAACTTAAAGTATCTTTTCACTCTATCATAATTCCTAAAAGATCACAAGCGAATTTACAATCACAGTTATACCGCAAGATGTTCCATGTTTTGTCCTTGTCTTACTCAGGGTCTCTTATGGGAGTGTCACCGCCATGACATTCAATCATCCTAACCTCTCTTCGCATCGAAGCTTGTTCGAGGTATAAAACAAGATATGATGATGCCGATGAGCCTATATCATAGAATTTTGTGCCCATAAGAAACTGTGAGTGTGACAAGGACAAAACATAGGTCTTTCTTCAATATAACTATATGATTGTACATTAATGCGGGATGTTTCAAAAATTTCGTTGTAGCGTGCTCATATTTAAAGGTATGCGGAATCCAATGGTGTAATAAAATCTGAGAGAACTTGTTGTTTACTAGAACAAATTTGTATTTGAAAATTTGGATCGTGTTTCTTATGGGAAAACCCACGAAAGCGAGTGAGATGGAGTGTTTGTTTGGAACCAATTTTTTTCGTGACGTCACACTAAACAGGTCTATTCTGACAACCATGGTGATGTGTAATTTTGGAGCATAGTAATTAATTGTTTGCCTCGGCCGAAGATATGCGAAAGTTTCGAAGCGTCAGAGAATCGAAAGCCTGCTATTTGATATCGACCAGGAAAAATTTGGTAAAACGGCACTGGGGCCCTTGTGGGGGGGAGAGGGGGGAGAGGGGGGGGGAGAGGGGGTCAGAAATAGAGAAGAGATCGTCAATTTCTGTTTATAATCATCACCTGCTCGCAAGTCTCGCACTGTCTTGACTCCTGAGCTGCCTCCTCCCAACTCCCACTTGTTTCTTCTACGAAATCCACACATTGGGCTGAAATGATAGATTTGATGGACAAAAACCAGCAAATTGAAATCGCGCAGGCTTGCACGGAAGTGATTTTACAAAGGTGAAACTTCAATACCGTCACAAATAATTCTAATTTGAAGAAATACAGCTCGTATAAAACAGTGGCCTAACGTGCAATCTGGCAACGTTGCATTGTTTCCATTTAAACCCATGCAAAAGGTCGAATGCGAAGGTGTTGACCGAACACCCAATAGTTCGATCTTTTTCACGGGTTTAAATGTACGAACTGCAAAGTTGCCAAATTGCACGCTTCGCCACTGCGATATAAAAACTGCCCTGGAAGCTCCATAAACTGACAATGGAGCTCTTTGATTGCGCTTTCACTAATAATTAGTAAGGCGAACCATTTTTTTTTTTTCAGATTTGCGCAAGAGCTAGACATTTCAGGCAATTCCACCACTGAAGAAAAAAAAAAAAAGATTACCAGAATCATGACATAAGTGAAATTGTGAACAAATGTAAGGGATAGTACAATGACCAGAATTCTAGTGTTTGTACCATGGTTCTTCAATTTTTTTATTTTTTATTTTTTTTTTTAATTCTAGTTCGAAGACGATATTCTGGGATCAACACCAGAATGGGTCTGTTGCAAACTTTTGCTACAACGATAAAAAGTTATTATTCCAATGTAAAATCGCCTGAAAAGTCCATTGGTGACATCATTAAGTCATGAAATACAATAATAAACTCACAAGAGGCGTTTATTGAAATCCAAGATGGCGGCAAAATATCGAGGAATCTGAATGTATGCACTGCGATCATCCAAGGATTGCCAACGTTTACAACCTCATTGGAGGTAGAGGTTATGTGTTTGTTTACGTTGTGATTGGTTGTGATCGATGTTGTGAGGTTGGCTATCCTTGAATGTTCGTGGTGCATGCATACGGATTGCTCGATATTTTGCCGCCATCTTGGATTTCATTAAACGCTTCTTGTGAGTTTATTATCTCATTTTGTGGCTTTCTGATGCCACCATTGGACTTTTCAGGCGATTTTACATTAGATTAAACACTCTCAATCGTTGTAGCAAAAGTTTGCAACAGACCCATTATCTGGACAAAGTCCTAGACTTTCAGTCGTTCACGTATCGTAATATGACTAGAATCTAGTATTACACGGAAAAAAAAGAATGGTGTAATTTACCATTCGCATAGCTGATTTTGGGCCCTACCAGAGTTGTTAAGAGAAACTTGACCAGAGTTATGGAACATTTGACCAGGTATCAAGTAAAATTGACCTGAGTCCTGATGGTCAAATGTTCCATAACTCTGGTCAAGTTTCTCTTAACTCTGGTACGGGCCCAAAATCAGCTATGCGAATGGTAAATCACACCATTCTTTTTTTCCGTGTATGACTATCTTTTTTTGTTTTTGTTTTGTTTTCAGAGTCAATCCTTGTGCATAGATTTTCAGCCTCAAAACAAGTCACTTCCACCTATTGTGCGTGAGCGCGGTGCACTGGCAGATGGATCATAGAAAACATTCCGAATAAATGTTTGTCATTATAAATAATGGTCACAATTAACGGAGTAGGAGAGAATATCCGAATCCTAGAATGAAAAGCTGACGATTTCCGATGAAAGAGAGGAGAGGAGAGGTTGGAGAAGCAAGAGAGCAAAGGAGGAGAGGGGTAATTTTGGTGGAGCGTGCATGAAAGGAGGGATGGGGGAAAAGGTGGAGAAGGGGGGGAGGGGCTGTGGTTTAGAGCACACTCAAGTTCAAAGTGCCTTCAAAATTTGTGAGACCGGTACGATGACGCGTCGCGTCAACACGCCTTCCGCGGTCCGTCGGCGTCACGCGCGCGCGCGCGCGAGCGCGCAATGCGGTGTCTATGACAGATCCGTTGGATTATGTGAGTTGAGAGTATGCGTTTGCGTTATTATCAAATTACGTCAGTGAAAGGAAGAAGAAGAGGAATAGAAAGAGAGAGAGAAAGGGAGAGAGAGAGAGAGAGAGAGAGAGAGAGAGAGAGAGAAGAGAGAGAGGGGGGGGAGATGAAGAAGAAGAAGGAGAAGAATCGGACAGGTTTCAGTTCCCACATAACCCTGACCCAGAGAGGAGTAGGAGAGGTGCTATTTAATACCTGTCAACGTCCGCTGAATGGCGCGGTTGTCGTCGCACGGCACACGGCATACAGTGGAACGATAGATATACAATTTCAGGCGTTAAACGTGTAATGAGGAAATATTGGCTTAAGATGAATAAATTATCATACTTGTAGTAGCCGTATCTATCGCTCCGTTCATGGATCAGGGAATTTGTATATTGCGGTGTATTGGGTCTTATGGATGTGAATGTGGAAGGTTAACCCCTTATGGACCAAGCCCGAGTATTCCCGTTTTTCTTCTCAAGTCTATTTCATATTGTTCGGGTCTTTATTCCGGATAAAAGCGAGATGAAAACACTTACAAGATAAGGTCTTGTCGGGCGCCTTCAATTCGTCGTATAGGCAATTCCATCTCCCCCGAGTACGAACAGTTTCCCTAAACTACCTTCCCTAAATGAACGGATCAGTGGCATTATTCTGAACTAACCAGGTCGTTGCAGGGTTAAGAACGAGAAAGAAAAATACAAAAGAAAATTAACAAATTAACAATAACATTGTACTTTTTGGAGTTTTTAGGGCACAGTTTTTAGATGTTTGCGCCTACGGCATAGATGTCTGTCCCCAATGAGCACGAAACTATAGGGTCCCTAGGCACAAAGCTAGGTTTCCCCCCCCCTAACGATATGAAATACCTATGTCTGCGTATTACGCGTAGTAAATTTCTGGTGAATTTGGACCTGCCAAGTTTGACTTTAGCCTTTTCAATCGAAATATCTTATTTTTTGCACAAGTTTAACTTTAACCGCGTACTTCAACCGGATATTGAAACCGCGAAAAATGCAAAACAGTAGAGTACCTATGCATAAAATCGTGTAAATATTTCACGCATTGGAGGTAAGAACATTCGTCATTTTGTCGAGCTCATTTCAATGACTGCGATAGTAAAATCAATTCACCGCCTTCTAAAGCTCCCGTGGTGGCTCGTGAAATGCGATAAATCGATCGATATCTACTTTATATAAAAATATAGAAAAGTATCGATCATCAGGAGGTGCAATAATTAAGCCCCCAAAAAATCAACACTTTTCTACAGTTTTAAATGGAGTTGACATCGATGTATCGCATTTGACCGCCATTGCACATCAGCTCGTTTCAGAAGTTAAAAGCGGAGCTCAACCGATAATATTTTACGACTTTTCAATTTTCAATCCTTCAAATCGAACCAAATCTTGCCCGAGACTTTGAGTTTGCAACTTTGAAATGATCGTCCATTGAAAAGTCAAGTTTCCGAAATTCATTATCTTTTAATTTCATCATACACAATAAGAATTAGAAATAATATTGTACAATTAATTCCAAAGATTATCGTTGAGCTCTGCCTTCAATTTTTAAACGGGGGTTAAGTTTTGAGATAGTTTTGGGCTAGAAATTAAAGCACTCCCTGGTAAAAATGACGACTATACGACTATTCCAAAAACGACTATAAACATAGTTGCCGACTATAATCCATAGTTGGCCAACTATGTTTATAGTCGTTTTTGGAACGGTTATAGTCGTCATTTTTACCAGGGCTGATTGACTCGATCAAAATGAAGCGGTTTATTTTTTTGCGATCAATAGGCTACAGAAAAAAGTTTACTATGAAACATATACTCAGTGGCGTCGCGTGCTATCTGGCAACAATGGAACTGCTCCACTTAAACTCATTAAATATATCGAATTTTCCTCGTGCACTGAGCACCCCCTGAATTCGATATTTTGCATGAGTTTAGATGGATAGAATACATCGTTGCCAAATTGCACGCGACACCACTGAACATACTACCAGTCATTTCAAAAAGAGCGAGACAACGAAGTGAAGACTATAAATGGAAACAATTTACCTACTCACATCACAATTTTTTTTGCATTCTTTTAGTGGTGAATAACATCAGGACAGAGGCTTACCTGCAAACAAAGAAAACAAAAACGTGAGTTGATAATGGTTGAACAAAAAAGTTGAATAGTTAATTTTGCAACTACACTGTTAAAAATCGGCCAAAGGATTGAAAATCGAATCAAACATAAAAATGATGGTAGATTTCACTCTCTTTCGTAGTAACAATAGAATGCACCGGAAGTAAAACGGATGACAGATCGTACTCCACACTTTGAAAACTTACAAATGCATGGAGCATGGAGCAACACACGCGGATCTTCACATTTTCTGGCGGAAGAAAATTCAAACATTATGGCACAAAATTCTGATTTCTCAAAGAGTAATAAGCAAATAAACCTCCGACTATGCACAGCTCATCTCTAGGGTATATCAGATAAGATTTCATCGTTGGTTGGTTGATACCTGTTGCCATATTTTATACAGAGGCCGTGAATCTATTCTTTCCGAACTCCCCTCGTATCTTCACCCTACATCCGAAACGGATAAACCTCGGTTTTAGATCGGTCATCAAATTAACTTCTAGTCTATCACCGCTTAGCGGAGAAATGAATTGTTTAACATAACCTCAATTCATTCTAGATACACGGCTTTAGTTTATGAGATGTCGACGCGGTGACAAGCTCCCGTACAGGCAGGCGTACACGATTCCGAATTCGAATGAACGCGAACGGGCGGGATTAACGATTTTATAGCACCAGTCATAAAACTGGCAATAGTCATATAGTTTCTTGCCACTCCTTGTTAGTGCAGAGAATAATGGTATAGGTATGAAATAAATTATAAAACAATAAACAAAATAAAAAACATAACACCCAATTTTCGCGAGTTTCTACGATATGATGAAAATTACTGATAAAGTCTTCAGACATATACGATCAAAGGATCCGTTTATGAATACATGAGAAAGCTAATGTTTTGGGCGCTAAATTTAAAAGGTTTAATATTTGTTTCCCCGTGAATTCCGAAGAGATTACATCTACGGCGGTATCCAACTCCATAAATTATACACTTTTCAGACAAGTCTTCATAGGCAAGTTAACCAAAATAGCTGAGAGCATGAAACAGAGTGATTTAACATGAGTAAGATTGAGGAAATAAAAATCCGACGGATCAGATCTGGGCTGACCTATTGATTTTGCGCTTTTCTGACCGATTCTGTGGATTGACCGTGGGTTTAGTGACAGAGTCATTTAAATTTTTCAATTCACTCTAACAGTAAGTGGTCCAGATACGATCGAGATTCGACCAAATACTTTTATGTTACAAAAATTTTACGAACTCATCTTTACTAGAGGCTATAAATTTCATAGTGACAAGGATCATTTAAAATGAGCCGACAAAAAAGTCTACGCAAAAATAAGGCATTAATAAGCTAAACGGAAAAAAACTGGAAGGAAACTTAAATGGCAGACACAAATTCCTTCGAGGAGGCTTTCCAAATCTCAAGAAGTCGATTCTTATGCGCAATTAGTGGTTGGCGCCTAATCGATTAAAAATACTAAAAGACTTATCTGCTCTTAGCAATACGACGCTGACAATCGAGAAACTTGCTATCCTCACACATTGTTTAGATTTTTTATATTTGCCGTTTTTGTTTTTTTGTTTTTTTGTTTTTTGTTTTTTTTTTGTTTTTCCTTTTCCTTCCTCTTTCTTTCTGCTATCCTCAAACGATTTTTTGATTTTTCATATTTGTTGTTTTTGTTTTGTTTTTTGTTTTTTTGTTTTTTTGTTTTTTGTTTATGTTTTTGTTTTTGTTTTGTTTGATTTTCCTTTCCTTCCTTCTTTTTTTTTTGAACTTTCCTACAAGATTTTTTTCTTTTTTTTTCGGTGATGGATTGAGAATGAGAGAGCTGAAGCCTGTACAGTATACACTCGACGGCTGAAATAGTGTCCGTCGACTTCGTAGATTTCGTTGCAGGTAGGCTACCTGCAATAGGTACTTACCACTGCAGTGACTTTAAGTGCATTTAAATTGCACGTAGCCTACCTGAGCAAAAAACCAAGGAGTCAACTGACTTTATTTCATTCGCCGACTGTATAAGTAACTGCACTGGGTACTGGGTAGTTCTTTGCAACGACGGATTCACGTTCACAATATAGCCTTCCTGTCACCTGTGGTAGATAGCGCTAGAGGGACTGTTGAAGAAACCATTCTTGGAATTCTTTTTGATGAGTAATTGCGTATAGAGGAGGCTAAAAAGGGTTGACTGACTGAACGGAAAAGCAGGTGACACAAAAAATTATCTTACGTAAATGTTTCACCGATCAAATTAACTTGAAAGACCTTTGACCAGGTGTGTCCTCAATGTTTTACCTACATTGGCAATGGCTTGAGATTCTTTGAGTTTGATGAGACTTCAAGTACTCACGCGGAAGCTTGAGAAAATAATCGAC
Organism: Trialeurodes vaporariorum; assembly: GCA_011764245.1. NCBI lineage: Eukaryota > Metazoa > Arthropoda > Insecta > Hemiptera > Aleyrodidae > Trialeurodes > Trialeurodes vaporariorum. Next base: position 11,088,047 of record VMOF01000111.1, on the reverse strand, counting down.
TGTCATTTTCCTGACACTCTTGAATCCTATGCGCGAAAGGTCAACCTCACTAATCTGTCAATCGGTCGTTAGATTTTAATCCGCTAGATAGAGTCACCAGTCTTTTTTTTCCAGGTTTTGACTGTCATGGCCAATAATTTTTTCTGAGACCAAACAAAATAAAAATTCGATCCCATAGAGCAAGCGCGATACATCGCTCGATCTTTCCAGTTTAATTTCAACAATATTGGTTGAAATTTGAAAGAATTGTGGTACCAGTCAAAAAGTCAGGCAAATTCTAGGCAATGGTTGACGCGCACTCAAAACTCCAAGATTTAGCAAAATTCAACAACAACGTTTAATTGAACTATTCAACCGCAAAAATTGAATTATTCTCTGATCGCAACAATTTTTTTGGGAATAAACTCAAAAGACCGAGCAAAAACTTACGCGTGCCTCACGCGGGCTTAATTTTTTCGAGTATCATGTCCTAAAAAAACAATTACAGGCCATCAAAATCAAAATCTGTAAAACAAAGACTGGTGGCGGTACCTAGCGGATTCAAATCTCAGTACAAAGTATAATGAAGAGTCATTTTAATTGAACCCTTTGCAAAAGAGTTGGGCAAATAGGAGTGTGATCGATTGCACGATTACTGGGAAATCGGTAATCAGTAGCGAGGCGTAAAATTAGGCAACGACGTACTTTCTCCATTTAAACTCACTGAAAAAATCGAATCCTTCGGTCATCGGCGATGACCAGACGTTTCGACCTTTCTAATGTGTTTAAAGAGGGGAAAAGAAACGTTGCCGAATTGCACGCCTCGCCACTGTCGGTAATCGTCAAACCTTTGGATGGTAATTAAATGTATTTTTCACTGATAAATAGTGAACTTTAGGGTCTTTTCGGTCAGATTTAGTTCTTCTGCAACTAATATGATAGGAGGCTTGTGTAAAAATCAGCCCTGATTACCATAAAATCACCCTAAAAAAATAAAAAAACGACGGTTACGATTACTCGGTAATCGTGTAATCGATTACCACTCCCATCTGCCCAACTATACTTTGCAATCGATCATTTTTTATGGGTTTATTAGTTATTAAGTTTATATCGATATCGCAACTCACGAGCCTCAAACTGCTACTGAAATACTCTACTCTAATTGAAGAGCCACAACGACTGTTCTTTTCTATATCTTTTTGAGTAAAATCATGTACTATCGACGAATTAAAGATTTTCGCGAGATTTTCCCAAGCTAAATTTAGCCTTCAAGGTTCTGGTTCGGCCACTCTTCATACTCCTCACACCTTGCAGGTGAGACCCAGTGAAGGTGGGGCGGAAAAGCCGTTGCAGAACAGTCCAAATGGGTCTGTTGCAAACTTTTGCGACAGCAATAAAGAGTGTTTCATCGTATGTAAAATCGCCCGAAAATTCCATTGGTGGCATCAGAAAGTCATGAAATGCAATAATAAACTCACAAAAGGCATTTAATGAAATCCAAGATGGCGGTAAAATATCGAGCAATCTGTAGGCATGCACCTTTAACATCCAAGGATTGCCAACGTTGACAACCTCATAGCTTCAGAGGTTATGTGTTTATTTACGTTGTGATTGGGTGTGAACGATATTTTGAGGTTGGCTATTCTTGGATGTTCGTGGTTTATGCGTACAGGTTGCTCGATATTTTACAGCCATCTTGGATTTCATTAAACGTCTCTCGTGAGTTTCATACTGCATTTTATGACTTTCTGATGCCACCAATGGACTTTTCACGCGATTTTACATGAGATTGAACAATTTTTAGCGTTGTAGCAAAAGTTTGCAACAGACTCATTAACATCCATGACTGAAAATGCATGAAAATTTCGCGACAATCTTTAATTCGTTGATAGTACAATGGAAAGAATGACGAGCAGAGGCAAGCAAGAGCGCTGCAGTGGCGGCTCGTGCCATTTGGCAACATTGTTTGCCGTCCATTTGAATCTATGTGCAACAATCGATTGTTGATGAAGCAGCGCTTCACTATCGAATCGATTGTTTTACATAGATTCAAATGGAGGTAGAACCAACCTTGTTGCCAAATCGCACGAGTCACCACTGGAGCGCTGTGTGGGGTTGGATCGACGTACTTGAAGGATCAAGACAGACACATTGTGAGGTTGATGGATGAATTGACGGTCTGATTTATTTCATTCTTTTTCTTTTTTAATGCCCACATTTCCATCCGCCTACTTCTCACTTCACCTTGAATGAGCTTACGTTGAAAGCAATGCAAACAGCATCAAGAATGCAAGATGCACGCAAGAAGACGTGTGGTCCCACGATGAGATAAAAAAAAAAAAAAAAAAAAAAAAAAAAAAAAAAAAAAAACATCAGCTTTGCTCGTTACGAGATATACCATTTACTTCTTCTCGTTATTTTCTAGTTCAAAGCAAACCTGATAAATTGTAGGTCCTTTATCTCTTACAACTACGGATAACCGTAAGATGCGTTTGTTGGAAGCATCACGAAAAAACAAGGGATAAGGAAGAGATCCGATACGTTTTCTACTTTTGTAACAATTATTGAGAGGGGCAAGAAACACAACTTGCTTGATGCTTACAAGCAAACTTTAGCATTTGATTCAAAGAGTTTTTGTGTTAAAGTAACGACCACACTTTATTAACAGGGTGAGCCTAAAGTCCGGCAACCCCTGAATCAAGGTACTTATATTTAACAGGTACGCTCGACTCGCTTCCCGCGACATCTTCAGTGGCGCGCAGTTCAAAAATCATTCCAAGATGGCCGACAAAAGAAGAAAGCAATGTATACTCTTTCCTGAAAACATCGGGCTATTTTCTGCTTTTCTTGAGAGGGAAGCCCTTTGTTTTCAGGAAAGAGTATACAATGTTTTCTTCTTTTGTCGGCCAACTTGGAACGCTTTTTGAACTGCGCGCCACTGAAGATGACGCGGGAAGCGAATCGAGCATACCTGTTAAATATAAGTACCTTGCCCCTGAACAACCTTTGATCGACTGGCTGCAGATAAAAAAAAAAAAAAAAAAAAAAAAAAAAAAAAAAAAAAAAAAGTGATTTTTACAACTTAATAATTTAGAAGAAAGTATATGTTTATCTACTGAGGGGGTCATAATTTCGGGCCCTGGAAATTGAAATGCCTGAAAAGCCCAAAAATAAAAAACAATATCGACTTTTGGTTAGCGCCAAAATGCTTAGTTTTTTATGCCCATTCACTGAGAGAAATCGCAACTTTAAAAAAAATGAAACATGTTTACTTGAGGAAATTTTCCTTGCGCGAAGTAAAGTTCTGATTGCATGAAGGAGAATCACTGCCCCAACAAGAAATCTTTTACTTGTAGCAGCAGACATTTTCCTTGGGTTAAAGAAATGCTCTCTAAGTCAATATTTCACTGTGCAGTTTCTTTAACACGAACAAAATACACATTGGATTAAAAAAAGAATTCTCTCAGTGCTGTATTGATGTGTCACAAAGATAGAGGTAGCCTTCTGACAAATTTAGAATTGAGAGGCCTAAACTCCCTCTGGGCGGTGCCTCCAAAATTTTGGCGTCTTCAAATGATAGTTTCTTTTAAGTTGTAAACGCACCAAAGTTTCGTTTTTTTTTCTTTTTTATCTGCAGCCGTTCAAAAGTTATTCGCAGGTGTAGCCAGACTTTTTGGCTCACCCTATGCAGCAAATCTTTCTTCCTTTTATCTTTACAGCACGTATTTTTACGTCTCGAATGTTAAAGTTCTTTCGCTTTCCAAAACAAAACACGCCGCAATTTTATTGATGCTTCAAATTTGGAGTTTGTTGAATGGAATTCTCGCTATCTATAAAAATATCGAAGCTGGTTTGTTTTTTGTTTTTTGCTGTTTTATACTAGTGCAAAAAATAACCTGTAAATTTTGGCAAAACTCTGCTTCAGATTTAATTGCGGACGGAGGGGAAGGGGACCGAGGCTCATATGCCCTAATTAACAAGAACAAAACTGTAATAACTCTTTCGAGCGAGAGATTCAGGACGCGCGCGAGGGGAGGGGGAGGGGGAGGGGGGAGGGAAATGAAAGAATTTTCGGAAACAACAAACTCGGCGAGAAGAAGGAAGAGGAGGAAAAGAGTTGGACTTTGGAGGTAGAAACATATTTTCGTATCAAATGGAACTGAGGAACAGAGGCAGGCCGGACCGCCAAGGCGCGCATGCGCACTAGCGGATCCAGTGGATTGTCTTTCTCTCTCTATGGCCATTTAATCGCGTGTATTAGAAAAGGATAGATAAGGGGCAGTCACGTGACTTTCGCCCCCTCTTCTATCCTTTTCCAACACACGCGATCAAATGAACATAGAGAGAGAAAGACAATCCACTGGATCCGCCAGTGCGCATGCGCCGTGAACTTGATGAATACGAATTTACGGCGCAGTGCGAAGTGCGTGCCGAGCTCGAGCTTGTTCCTCAGCGCGCATGACGCAGGACGCAGGATAGAAAACGCCGAAGAAACAAAGAAAGAAAGAAAGGAAGAAGAGGAAAAAAGGAGGAGGATGCCGATTTGATGTTTAGATGATAAGAACTGCGCTTGGCTCCGCTATCAATTTTTTATGACATTATAAAATGAAATCTCTCGAAGATGCGATGCGATGCTTTGGATTAGCGTTGCCAGCTCTCATACGAAACACCTGTAACTATTTTCCCACCAAAACCCAATTGCTGTTGCACGGAAAAAAAAGATTAGTGAAAATAACTTTACGGATACTTGAGTTTGGCACCTGCTAGATGTTATGGTAAACTTGACCAGAAGTATGGTACATTTACCTATACTTTAAGTAAAGTCGGCATGCAATCAGGTAACATCACCTAGTACCTAGTCAAAACATAGTATAATTCTGGTCAACATTACCATAACATCCAGCAGGTGCCAAAATCAGGTATCCGTACGGTTATTTTCACCGTAGTTTTTTTTTCCGTGTGGGAGAAAAGGTAAACTATGTGATAAGGCTTTCGCGCACATGCTCGAACAGTTTGATCAAACACACAGAAAAAAAACGCTTCGGTAGCGCTGACAAAACCTTTGGTAGAGAAATGACCCACAAAAAGACTTTCGTAGAGCTAATCAAAGGCTTTGTGCTACAAACTATAAATAGATTTTGATTGGTGAACTAAAGATTTGGTTGGCTCTACTAAAGTCTTATACTGGCTCATTTTTCTACCGAAGGTTTTGGTCAGCGTTACCAAAGTGTTTTTTTTTTTTTTTTGTTTCTGTGCAGAGCAATCGTTGAGCTGAAACTCACCAAAAACAGCAGGTGACCGCAACTGTTGCGCGTTATTGAAGCCGACATAATTCACGGATGTTTCGCTCAAACGAAAGTTGTTGTTTGAAGGCTAGAAAACAAATCTTTCAAATTTTCATCAAACATAATCAGTTCCATCATCAACGGTCCAGGAATGACGACTTTCATCGTGTTTGTTTTTCTATTTTGATACTGTCATGTTGCCTCACAAGCGCCTGTTTGATCAAACTGTTTGACTGTGCATTTGTGCAAGGCCTATGGGAAAAAGTAGTCGCTGGTCGTTCCGTCAGTGGTTGAGGTGGGAAGGGTGGGGGAGGGAGGGAGGGGGTCAACGCAGACTCGCGTCGCGTCAAAAGGCCTGGACCAAATGCATGCGAGGAGTAAAATATTTATTCCAAGATCTCGAGCTAAATCCCTCTTATATAGGGGTAGTGATTTTAAATTTCCGGGAATTTATTCTCAGGGCATATTCCGAATTGGGAATTCACTATCTTATTAAGTGGGGATAAGATAAAAACCATAATTCAATTTTTCTTCTTTGAAATCTAATGTAGGTACTAATGTTTTTAACGCCGTGTTATCAAAGAAGTTTTGAAATCAATGACTGAAATCGAATAGCTGAAAAAGAAGTATACAGACTTGGTCTTGCGCTTGTTTGTTACTGTCAACCAATGATTCCTGCCCCTTCCCCTGCTCTACAATGCAAATTCTTTAAAACATTTCTAATTCCTTTGTATATATCGGTATTTAATGAAAGTATGTTACAATCAATATTGTGGCAATTTCCGGGAAAATGGCCCTTAAAACAAAAGAGTACGCTTTCCCGCAACGAAAGTCTCTATTCATTCACATCATACTGATGATGATTTCTCAGTAAAAGCACACTCTGGTTGTTTGATGAACCTTTTTATTCCGAAAATGGTCTCAAACTGCAGTTACAAATAAGTAATCTTTTAACCCAATGGGGCTCTTGCAAACTTTTGCTAAAAGAAAATAAATAGTCCCATCTGATGTAAAAACCAGGGAAATTTACGGAAATTACCCTAAGAAAGTCTAAAATTTAGTAATAAACAGGCATAACTGCTACAATGGCAAGATCGCAATGGTGATTCAACGCAGGTATCATGGGAGATTCCTGTCTATTATGTCACTTTCTCTATACGGAAACACAGAGATATGTCTCAATTTAGATAGGAATCTCCCATGATACCTGCGACACCTGCGTCTCTCCGCCATTAAGTCCGATTCTGAGAGTGCATTTTGTGATTTGTTTAGTGTACTCATCGTCATTTTTACAGGTTTATATGCAAGAATCAACTCTTCAATCCCACACAGCAAAAGTTTGCAAGAGCTCCACTGTTAAAAAGCATGTTTCGACAAAAACAAGAAAAAGAGATGAATTAATTCCCCAATACCGACCCGGCAACGCCTTACAAAGTTAAAAAAAGTGGTTTTTAGGCCGGCTGATTGAACATTCGGACCTGCCATGCTAGGCCATGCTAGGCCATGCTAGGCCATACTACGCCACGGCCGTGCCATTCGGTTATCCGCATTTGGCCGCCGCGGCCGCTCGCTCCATTCCCGGCATGCAAAGCCTCGAAAGCCTCGCGCAAAGTATAAGGAACGGAGGCAGTGTTGCCAGATCGAGGGTAAAAAGCCGTATCGTCCCCATTTAAATCAATGGAAAACATATGGCTTTTTCATCCCAATCTGGCAACACTGAATGTAGGACGGGAAAGGAGAAGGTGGGGACGAGGAAGGCGGGGGGTGGGGGTGGGGGGGGAGATACAGAGAAAGGGGGAAGAGGGGAAGAGGGAAGGTGTTTGGATTAGCATCTGATTTTTTCGAAGCTAGCTTTCGGTGAATGCAGGAGGAATATCTCCTTGCTGGAATCATGTCAGCTCCATCATCGCCACTATTATACCGCACGGTGAAATGATCATTACATTCATTCATTGTTCCTCCGTTGGCGCATGTAATATGTATATTGTATAGTATGTATAATTGCACTCAGGAGTAGTCAGGACTCCGGCACAGGCACAGGCAGGCATTTTCTGCCTTCTATGCTTAGGGAGTGGGACTACACTCACTCGTGCAATCTTCCTAATTGAATCTGAAGGCCGCAAAGCCCGCGAGGACGCTTCCTATGCCTCTGAGCTGTGAGCCACCGAGCACCTACTAATGGGTTACAAGAAGCTAGGAGTTTTCTTTGCGAGATTCGAATTCAAGACTCGGGGACTAGGCGCGGCGGCTCGGCTGCGTGAGACTGTAAGACAGTCATCTGGACTTGAGGGCTTTTCGAAATACCGGACACAGCACCGGTCGGGTGCCCCACGAGAGTGAGACAGGTTGTAAGATTTAACCGCCGGAGGAAGAGTGAGGAGGGAGTGAGGTGATGACAGGCTAGAAAGAGAGTTGATGTATAAATTTTGTTTCAATAAACATTATTTTTAAGGCTCTTTGGAAGATTATTTATGGCCACTAACCCAGAGGTCACGGGTTCGAATTCCGGCCGAGGTGACAAGATTTGATGATCTCAGAGATCTGATGGTCGGAAGGATATGGATGTCTTTCATATTTCTTTCTTCTTCTTGCTTTTTTTTCGTGTATTGGGCCTCTTCGTGTGTTGGGACTCTATTATTATTTTGCCCTTGTTGGCGAAATAAAACACTAAAACTTTCGGGGGAAAAAATGTAATTTATCTCAAGTGCTCGAGATTATGCGGTGCAACAGTATACAAAATCAGTTGTAAGTACACTTACGGATTAATCACACATTAATGATGTATATTTGGTTCCAAAATAATCAATATTCATTCCAACGGTTCCTTGATTGCGTGATATTACATTTGTTCTAGGTTTAAAATATAACACCGAAATTTTCGGTTATGAGAAAAGAAACTTCATTTCGAAATACCGAATCTTCGTTGCTCCTCCTAATGGAAGTTGGGCACCGTTAATTAAGTTTACCGATACGCAGTGACGTCACGTGCAATCTAGAAACACTGCATTTTGTTTATTTAAACTAATGTAAAATATCGGGAGTGCACTGTGCACCCCAATTGGTTCGACCCTTTTTATGGGTTTGAATTAATTCAATAAAATTGTGCAAGGTTTGCAAGCTATACGCCGCACTGCCACGCCGATGCGTTTCGGTAAAAAATTCAATTTTGAAATATAATTAATTAAAAACTGTTATTTATTGATTGGGAGAGAGAGGGAAAAAAACGACAGTCTAAACCACGAAGAAAATCAACTTATAGTCAGTGGCGTTCCGTCCATGTTACCTTCGACACCCAAGGTGTCGATTGAAAAATTGTGAGTGCAAAGATTTATTTCATTTTCAAAAAGCTTTGAAAAATATCGAAAAGCGTCAAGAGAATTACCAGAAGTGCGACACGCAGAAAAGAAGAGAGACTGGCATAAACTCGCTCACTCGCACACTTGACAAAGCGTGACAAAGCGTGACAAAGCGTGACTAAGCGTGACTAAGCGTGACGAAGCGTGTCTAAGCGTGACGATGCGTGACTAAGCTGAGGGACGGTAGAGACGTCTTCTAACCCAGCTTTTCATAATTTTGACCGTTTTTCGAAAAAAAATTAGCTGATCGAAAGTTTTGAAAATTTTTGATCGTCCAAAAATTATTTTGCTAACAAATTTTTAAGAGCGTACTTTTCCTCATAAAACGCTTGTTCAGTATAAAATTTTGCACACAACGTTTTTTCGTTTACGGTAACACTCATGGTTTCGTCACGGCACGCAACTGCCTATATCCATCACTAAACTGTAGGCAACTGTTGGCTATGTTCTTCCTCTGAGTCCAACCAAATTTGATCAGGAAAACGGGGGCACCTACGTCGCAAGCTTTTCCCTGGGTCTCTATTTGTCTCTAGAAACACAGGGCATAGTTCGTCATTTAGTGGGGCAACTACACGCTTAACTCTCCTTAAAGGCCTAAAAATTTGAATTTCCAAAAGAAAAAAAAACCCTTAATGTCGGTGTTGCTCATAGGCCCTTTGTCCTCCTCCCATTTTCTCTCTCCAATCTTAAGGTGATTCCAGGCGAAACTTTTCCAGATTTCAATCCGATGGATAGCGCCACTAGTCGCTTTTTGGAAAAGACGTGTTTTTGGCGTTTTAAACTGAAACCATAGATAAAACGCAAAATCCAATAACATCAGCACCTGCAAAATTTTTTTATGGATTTTTTGAGCCCAAAATGAGCCAAATTGGTTTAAAATTAAAGCCGTAAATTATGAAATTCGTTTCGCCATAAGCTTAGTGAGTGGGAGTGAGCGCGAGTGATGATACGTCTATCTGCCTCACTCGCACTCATTGCGGCTTACGGGAAGTTTCGTTTTTCATAATTTCCGGCTTTATTTTTGAGTGTTTCAGCCTGAAACTTTCAGGGTATCTTCCTGAAGTATGCTCGCAGGTGCTGACGTTTCTCAAATTTGTGTTTTTAGCGTGAATTCGTCAAATTTAACAAAAAACTGTTGACTTTTTGAGCAGCGCGACGTGGTGTCCACGGTTGGAACTAATCGACCCTGGAATCATCTTAAGTATACATATACTGCGCGGACGGACTCTGATGCGCGCGCAACATCCCAACGCGACCGCACTGCACTGCTTAAAATCAACAAGACTCTTGCTTCGACACAAACGTTTACGGTTACAATCTGCGCATCTTAAAGAGCAGCATTATAAATGTTCGTCCCACGCGCGCTCGGATTTATTCAAAATTGAGTTTGACAGAAATTATCATTTGAATGTAGAGCGGAGGTTATGCCCCAGCCAGCCCCAGCCCTATACAGTCTAGATCTCCGACAGGGCTGTCTTATTTCTTCGTCTGCGCATGCGCGGGAATTACCATTATGGGCCTTGGTAGAAAATATTCATTGTGACGGTATAGAGGAGGAGAAGAACAATTATTACGGTCAAGCGGTGCCTGACAGTGCTGTCGAATTTGGCGGGAAATTTAAACATTTTATACACACACTTAAATACAAAAAGTATACAGGGTGTTTCTAAAACTTATGTCATCCTTTCTACCACGTATTTTTGAGGTCAAAATAAGAATTTTTTTCCCTATAAACATGTGTCCGAAAATGCCCCCCTTTTGAGCTACAGCCCCCGAAAGTTTTAAAAAATTGTTGGTTTTTTTGGTATATCGACCATAATTTTGAACCAAAAGTCATGAAAATTGGTGTACCGAGGTATTTTTACGTGTAGAATCCATTAATGACCTCGAGAAATTCAGAAATGAGGTCTGACTGTATTTTTCAGACAATCTTATACCTTCAACGACACAAATTTTATGCAACGGATAAGAAATTTGAAAAATAAAAACTGAAATCGAATGGGAAAAACTCTTAAAAAGATATTTGGTCCTCTTTGTTTTGGTCGATACGACGCGTATTAAGCGAGATAATCGCTGCACAAGGTGGAAAAGTCTGCGCTTTTACCATGAAAAGTGACAGTAAGTATGCAACCCGCAACTCCGCTGCTACTTCGGCCCGCCCGCTACAGTAAAAGCGTTGACTTTTCCACCTTGTGCAGCGATTATCTCGCTTAATACGCGTCGTATCGACCAAAACAAAGAGGACCAAATATCTTTTTAAGAGTTTTTCCCATCTGATTTCATTTTCCAATTTTCAAATTTCCGATCCGTAACATAAAATTTGTGTCGTTGAAGGTATAAGATTGCCTGAAAAATACAGTCAGACCTCATTTCTGAATTTCTCGAGGTCATTAATGGATTCTACACGTAAAAATACCTCGGACCAATTTTCATGGCATTTGGTTCATAATTATGGTCGATATTCCAAAAAAACCAACAATTTTTTAAAACTTTGGGGGGATGTAGCTCAAAAGGGGGCATTTTCGGACACAAGTTTATAGGAAAAAAAAGTCTTATTTTGACCTCAAAAATACGTGGTAGAAAGGATGACATAAGTTTTAGAAACACCCTGTATGTATAGATATACTCAAAACGGCAGCCCTGTGCCCTGTGCCTGGCTCGATTCCCGTTGTGGTCGGTCGAGTTTATTGTCTTGGTGTGGTAGTAGACTAGTGATACGACGAAAGCAGGAGAGTCCCATAAGCCATTCAAAAAACCGCAACCAGATAAGCTGCACCGTCGACAGAGTACTTAAAAGTCAAGGTGCTCGTATACATAAATAGAGGAAATGAAGGCGCGCGCAATATCGGTACTCTATGTTTTGTAGTTCTTTCATTAGGTCATCAAACTGCCAGCATCAACACAGATCGATAGTATTATAGACGCGGGATATAATCGTAAATGAATACCCGCATCGTTTGTGAAAATATATACTCGGTGGAGGGCTTGTATAATAGAGAGATAATACTGGCTTGCCCCGCAATTAAAGGAATGGGTATTCATTCAGTGTGCGCTGCTGGAAGGGAATGAAGAGGATTCTGGAAGATGGCACACTCTGATTCAAGGCTGCCGTTTTAAGTATGACTAAACGCATTTTCTCTTTTACCTCTATTCCATTTTTTTTTAATTTCCCGCCAAATTATTCGCACATAGGTTAGGTTAGGTTAGGTTAGAGGTTAGGCTAGGTTGTAGGCTATTTGAGTTGAGTCTACCTTTTGGACTTTTTCGGTCTATTTATAGGTATCTTTTAGTCTATTTACGGGAGGACTGTTTTAGTCTATCTATTGGACTTTTTAAGTCTATCTATGGGAGGACAGGTTAGGTAAGGTTAGCTTAGGCAGGCTATTTGAGTAGAGGACTGTTTTAGTTGATCTATAGGACTGGTTCAGTCTGTCTATAGGACTTCTTTAGTCTATCTATAGGACTTTTTAAGTCTATCTCTGGGAGGAGAGGTTAGGTTAGGTTAGCTTAGGTAGGCTATTTGAGTTAAGTCTACCTATAGGACTTTTTCAGTCTATCTATAGGACTTTTTTAGTCTATCTATAGGGTTGTTTTAGTCTATGGCAGAAGGAGTGGAACGGGGAATTATGAGAGTGATGAGAGAGGACAGTATTTTGCAACGTTCAATGAAATTTTTCGGCGGATAACGCGTCATCACGAAAACCGTCCATAACCACACCTCATCGTCAACGATCGAGTCTTCTTACAGTTCAACCCGTTACCTGTAACTGAACCAATCATCAGACTCACCGATGCCTGCCAATCTCAATGATTTTGATCCTCCTCCTTCTGTCACACCCCAAAGTAATCCTTTCCTCGCACTCCTCGCAGGACGCAGGATCATTCAAATTTTATTGAGTGTCATTTTCCTCAGAATTAAACGCCACCTAGAGGGGCCCAGGCGGCAGATGCTCGCGCTTGGGCTCGGCAAGTGAGCTGAGCACGCAATAAACCTCAGGGTTCTCGAGAACACATCATCCAGTTATTCTACCGATAGGAGTCGCCCCGCCGCACCGTGGATCAAAGCACGGACTTTCCTGGATATTTCTGAAATGGGTCTGTTGCACACTTTTGCTATAAGCGACTTAATAGTCGATTGTGGTGTAAAAATCTCCAAAAATAACGATGGCAGCTCCAAAAACTTCTGAAATCCACTCCTACAATAAACGCTTTTATTTCCGCGAGCGTAATGATGGAAGATTCCCACATAATACCTACTGTTACTCCATCAAGAAGTGACCGCAATAAGCGACGAATTTCATGTGATACCGGTGTCACTAAATGTCACGGTACCATTCATCGGATGTGGATCACTACGCTGATGACTAATTACTCTGTGAATCATCCTTGTCAGCATAGAGAGAGTGCCGGAATTAAGATAGGAATCTCCCATTATTACTGCCCTATGCCACCATTGCACTCGCGCAAATAAAATCGTTTCTTGAGTTTAGGATTGGATTTCGGAAGTTTTTAGTGCTATTAAATCGCTTACAGCAAAAGTTTGCAACAGACCCATTAAAATCAAAATGATGAACAGTAAACAGAAAGTTAACTTTAAATAAATATATGAGATAATTCATTTTAGAGCATAACATGAGTCAAATGACATACGTGGCTTTCGTATGAAAATATCAGAGACAAATAGAGACCCAGAACATGCTATGCTTCCCGTGTTATGAAAGTGAGGCAAACTGAAAAAAAAAGGCTCTAGTATAATAATACCGCAGATTCTAGTAATATTACCAGAAGTACAACGACAGAAAGTCTTGTACTTTACCCAGGAAATTCAGGCGATCATATCGCAGAATATGGTCATAGAAATAAAATTCCCCTACAAAAATAAATTTCCCTACAAATTTTCAATAACTAGGGTACAAACACTAGAATTCTAGTAATTGTACTATCCCTTACATAAGTTCACAAATGGTCATGCTTTCGGTATTTGATTTCATCTCGGTGCAAGTAAAATGGGTCCATTTTTTGTGGGGGGGGGGGGGGAGGGGCTCAACAAAACCACAGCCAACTGTCATAGCTACAGTTGAGGGGTGAACAATGAACATTACCCCCATCAAAATTTACCTGAAATATTGCTTCAAAGTCAAAATCTCATATCACGAGGTCAAAAGATTATGAAATTATTCGTCAGATTCCGTTATCCTGTCAAAAAAAAAAAACGTAGACTTAAACCAAGGTACTTATATTTAACTGGTATGCTCGACTCGCTTCCCGCGTCATCTTCAGTGGTGCGCAGTTCAAAAAGCATTCCAAGACGGCCGACAAAAGAAGAAAACATTGTATACTCTTTCCAGAAAACATCGGGCTATTTTCTGCTTTTCTAGAGAGGGTGGCCCAATGTTTTCTGGAAAGAGTATAAAATGTTTTCTTCTTTTGTCGGCCATCTTGGAATGCTTTTTGAACTGCGCGCCACTGAAGATGACGCGGGAAGCGAGTCGCGCATACCTGTTAAATATACGTACCTTGGACTTAAACCATAAATCATGAAGGAAACCTAACCTAAGTCCATCACCCATCAATAAGAGGCGACTGTGGGCTGTTGCTTCGATGAGTCCCGACCAAAATAACTGAGGTGTAAAATTGGACACCTGTCACAAGCTTTGTGCCGAGTCTCTATTGGTCTTCGGTAAAAATCAATTTTAAAATGTTTTTGAAGCAAAACAAGAAACAAAATACAAAAAATTTGCATGTCCGGAAAATGTCAATAAGTTTTGATCCAGTGTGCGTCGGTATGAGCGATGAGCGAGGCCGTTGATTGAACGTCTAGGTATATAGATTTTGACTCACGTTGCATCGTCAGCGCCAGTACTGTTAATAGCGGTCAGTGTACTGGTAGTAGCGGTAAATTTAGCCCAAACCAACCTTTTCCCTTTTCTTTACAAAAACACCCTGCACCGGGTGTGCGTTTTACGGCCGCTCAAACGGCCACCGCTCTGCATAATAAGCGTGTAAGGACAGCTTGCCGCTTAGCGTATCGATGACGGACATTGCGCATTGTTGCCGCACGTTAAAAACTGGTTGATTTGTCAGGGTAAACGTAACGTAAGGTAACGTAAGGTAAAATATCATAATGTTTGGTTTTGAACGTTCCTCAGTAAATACTCGATGTTTTGAAACGAAATTTTCTCATATTCGCTGATTAACCCTTTACAGACCAGGTTTGTTCAAAAGACCGTCACTTTTAAATATATTAAGGAAAGGTAGTTAACTGTTCGTACTCGGGGGAGTTGTAATTGCCTATACAAAGGATTACAGGCGCCCGACTAAACCTCTTCTTGCAAGTGATGGCATCCAGAATTGCATTGATTCGGAATCATGATACAGATACTGGAATAATGTGAAATAGACTAGAGGAAAAAATGAGTATACTCGTGCTTGGTCCATAAGGGGTTAAGTGATCGCCTTTTTACAAGCGTAGGGCCGAGATTTTCTATGGGATAGACGGCTCTCAGTCCTTACCGATTGATGACCGTTGAGAATTTAGTATTGAATGGGGCCCTTGCAAACTTTTGCTGTGAGCAAATGAATAGTCCAGTCTCATTTAAAAACCAGGGACAATCACGAAAATCATTCTAAGACAGTCCAAAATTCAGTAATAAACTCATATTATTGCTATAACGACAAGATCGTAATGGTGTGGTTTAACGCAGGTATCATGGGAGATTTCCGTCTAATTTGTCATTTTTTCTGCGGAAACACAGAGATATGTCTCAATTTATCGTATATAGGAATTTTCCATGATACCTGCGTTGAACCGCCATTAAGGCCGATTATAAGGTGAATTTTGTGATTTTTTAACGTACTTATCGTCATTTTTAGAGGTTTTTAAGCAAGAACCCTCTCTTCAATCCCCTGTACCAAAAGTTTGAAAAGCTCCATTGCAATACCTAAGTCCTCAATATTCATCAGTCGAGAGGACCGCGTCAATTTCATACAAAATTTGGGTCCGGTGAAAGTTCGCTCTATAAATCCTACCGCGAGAAACGATATTTTTTATAGACCTATACAGAAAGAGGAATCGATAAATCGAATTTTACGAGCCACAATTGCTCACCGTTCAATTCCTGCTCGGCAACGGTGACTCAGCCATGACAATAATTACAATAATCAAGTGTTACGGAACCTGAGAAGTCAGTGGCACCTGTTAATCAAATGCTGCTAATCCCGTACGCGCAAAGCAATACGCAGGCAAGTAACTGGTAACCAGCGCATGCGTAGTAAAAATAATCGGCAGAAGAGCTGATCGATTCGAACCAATTGCAATGACCGACCGTTCGAGTCGCTCGCTTGTCACTGTTGCCAAATGTACACCTTTGGGTCGTATATTTCCCATAAGAATCAAAGTAAAATTTAAGGATTTTAGCCTCAAATCTGTCAACACTGTCGCTTGCTCACCTGTATCCCGCGTGTATTTACGCGTATCTGCACATCGACATGAACAGTGAACACTGCTCTGCGCATGCGCGCGCCTCGGACACGCGAACATGGGATTCGCGAGCGCATAGTCTCAGTTCGGTTCGGCTTCGGCTCCGATGAACTCGGTGCTTGTTGACCGCGTTATTTTAAATACGTGCGAGAACCAAGTTCAAGGAATTCCAAGTTCGCTGATAATCAGATCAAGGGAGCAGCGGCACGCGTTATCATTGGCTGCGTTTTAGAATTCATCGGAGAGTACACTGAGAGAATTCTTCTTTTACTCCAAGGCGTATTTCGTTTGAGCTAAAAGAAACTGCATACAGTGAAATATTGACTTAGGCGAAATTCCTTTAACCCAAGGAAAATGTCTGCTGCTACAAGAGAAAGATTCCTTGCTGTAACAGTGATTCTCCTTCATGCAATCAGAACTTACTTCTCGCAAGGAAAACTGTCACAAGTATAAACGTATTTCCTTGTTTTTAACGAAGTGATATTCCTCTCAGTTTAGGTAGTCACCGGTGTAAAAAATATTGCAAAGCTCATTTGTTTTATGTTAGTACTACACGTACAACGCGAAGATATCATGTTTACCATGTAATCTTTTCTGCGCCAATGCAGCACTCTGGTGAGTGAAATAACGCCCTAATGTGCGTTTCGTTTGAGAATTCGCCATAGAGTAGCACCTGCGTAAAAAATATTGCATATCTGATTGTTTCAGCACTATTCATTTACAACGCGAAGATATAGTGGTAAGTAATCTTTTCTGCACCGATGCAACACTCCGGTGAGTGAAACAAAACGCCCCGATGGGTATACTAAGGTAGTTGCAGATGCACCACACTGCAAATAAAATTGAGGCGCTTGCCAGATGATGTTAGCAATGGATGAGCTCAACGAGTTCTGGTTGATTGTTGGGTTTAGGCTTTCACGGAAGAGTCAAAGATTGGAAGACATCGATGATGGCTCAGCAGAAAGGAGTTGGTGAGGGAAAATGAATGAAGAATGGAGGAACGTATGATGGGAGTGGACCGGAATGCCTGCGAATCCGTTAGTTCATCCACCTTTTTGGTCTACTATCGAACTTATAAACTTCGCATTAGCTTTCCTGGTCATCTCTTTTCAAATGCATTAAAGCCTTGTGGCTATCTTCCCATTCGTAAGATGTAAACATTGTTTGGGTTTTAAGTGTTAAAAAAGAATTAAAAAGTTTTTATATTAAAAGTACTTAATGAGAAGTAAAAGAGATGTGACGAAAAGTGGCGGAAGTATACTTCTTTACATCTTTTTCACACATTTTACAATATTTTTTTAATCAAATTTATGATTTTTTTTTTTTTTTTTTTTAAATAAATTTCAGCAGTCGATGTTACTGGGGCAACGAAACTTTCCATCTAGGACTTTACTCTAAGCAAAGGTCCGAATTTTGTTTGGAACGAACGTCGAATGCTCCTATGGGAGAAAATAACTATTTTGATTTGTAGAAACCTTATGCTAAAACACGCAACCTCTATAAATCTCCTCACAGCTTTTCTTCTTCTAAAATGTATGAGAAAATCTGAGGCGCCTTGTATTGAGTACAGCTATGGAGCGAGGAAGACTTTTGCTGGCTTTAATGAAATCTGTAATCAAATCCCGTGATAAACGTAATCGAACCTCACTTCCGACCCATCCTCTGTTCAGAGCAGTGCCCTTGTTCAATGTTCATCCTCGCATCCTCCACACCCTTGATACAACGAGTACGTACTATCCGCAACTAATTATATATTTTTAATTATGTAATATGTAATCAGCGCGGAAACGTATTATAAAGGGTGTTTCAGACCTACAGACTACAGGGGTTTATCTTGTACGAAGGGTTGACGACCCCCATTATCTTCTCCAGCGGGCCGATCCTTGAAATTCACGACTTTTGGGTAGACTGGATAAGAATGAGAAACGGTGATTGGTGGAGACGAGTCACGTGGTTGCCCAGTCTAATCAAAATACGGAATGGATTAGATAAGTTATCGGGCAGTCTTGGAGTACCCGATAACTTGTCTAATCCATTCCGTATTTTGATTAGACTGGGCAACCACGTGACTCGTCTCCACCAATCACCGTTTCTCATTCTTATCCAGTCTACCCAAAAGTCGTGAATTTCAAGGATCGGCCCGCAGGAAATGTTAGGGAGGGTATTTTACTCAAGAAAATTCGATTTTTCTCAGTTCGAATTATGTCCGCAACCAGAGACCTGAGACCTTTCAACTTTTTTATGACTGTCAGTTTCTGAGAAAACAATTTGGTACGGTAGGTCTTTTGGTACGGAGAATTCCTTCAAAGACTTGAACGCTCGGGCAGAAAAGATGCAGCATTTGCGGCAGCCCGAGAAGAGAGAAGGAGGGCCCAAGCCAAGCGGTGCTCCGTCATGTAAGGTGGTAGAGTCCGGGATTGGCCTGTACCTCTCGAAGCAGTACAAATTGTCAGGTACCGAGAGGGATGGGTCAATCTTGGAACATCTCTACATTTATATTATATAATGTTATAAATTGGTGAATATTGTAAATTTTTGGAATAACTTTCTCTTCGGGCCAGGGAGCTGTCGTACCCTGGTTCCAACTTGTAGTCTAAATATAAAATATATCAAAAAAAAAAAAAAAAAAAAAAAAAAAAAAAAAAAAAAAAAAAAAAGTTTCTGAGAAAACAAGTTGGTACGGTAGGTCTGGAACACACTGTATAGTGTGTTCTGTCTTACTCCTCAGCTGCCTGAATGCTTCGAATTGATGAGCAATATTGAGTCGCTTCAGTGCGGTAAGAAAAATCGTGGCGCCTCGGCCGTTGTTCCTTTAAAAATGCGAAGCCAAGCACGTGTTCTCATTAATTCAACACACAAAGTGTTTTTCTATAAGGATCATCACGTGCCTATGAGTTGATGCATGGCTTACCAGAGTAAAAAACAATTATTTATAGAAGGAAGAGAAAACAGAAAATGTAAAGTTTTTATTCTTTGTCGGATTTCTTTCTACCGAATGCTCTTATCTTATCAGATCGTCTAACAGCAGTTTAAATTGTTCTTCAAAAAAAGATTAGACGCAACATTTCTCTGATTGATTCTGATATCGATCATCGTGTTCAACTTTGTTTTAATTAGGTCAATGCGGTAGTTTTATCAGCAAATTATCTTTATTCACGTCAATTTTGTTTTTTCTATACAATACATTTTTTTCATTATTGTTCTGATTGAGACAGTTGGGTTGCCAATCGGCAAGGGTTCGCTCAATGAAGAGGGTGAGGCATTTATTAACAACGTACTCAACGTACATTAAAATTCAAGCAACTCCAACTTTCAATTCTTGAAAATTAAGGATAAAATATACATATATGTATCAGTTGATGGCACGAACAAGGTTCTAATTTATCGTTTATTTGACTTCCGTCGAAAGATAGAAAAATTCATAGAATGCGTTATTGGAAAAAAAGAGAAAAAAAATTGAAAAATAAATTTAATCGAAAAGTTTGTAGATATATTTCAGTAAGGAAGCCAATTTAGTTAGAATGTTAGTAAGTAAAGTCTAAGTTCTAATAAAAAATACGTTCATAATACTCATTAAAGTAGAAAAAAATAAAAAAAATATGAATAAATCATATAATATAGTAAATAATAATATATGGTATTATAGTATATCATATAGTTATAAAGTATAATATAGTAAATCAAAGTAAAGGTGAACCTTTCATTTTGATGTGATTGTTTTGATTGTTTTGTTTTGTTTTAATCAGCGCGGAAACGTATTACAAAGGGTGTATCCGATCTACACACTATAGGGATTTATCTTGTACGAAGGGTTGACGACCCCCATTATCTTCTCCAGGAAATGTTGCGGAGGGTATTTTACACAAGAAAATTCGATTTTCTCAGTTCGAATTATGTCCGCAACCAGAGACCTTTCAACTTTTTTATGACTGTCAGTTTCTGAGAAAACAATTTGGTACGGTTGGTCTTTTGGTACGGAGAATTCCTTCAAAGACTTGAACGCTCGGGCAGAAAAGATGCAGCATTTTCGCTGCGAGTTATATGAGAGAGGATATCTTATTAGGCATAGGAACGCGTATCTCTTGTCTTAGAATTTCTTCGTTTTTCTTTCCCTTCCATTTAAACGCAAGTGTTAGAAGAAGGCAGGGATATAGAGACAAACGATGGTAAATTCTACCTCTCTTTTTTCCGTGTGTACATGATTTTAGTGATGCGAGTGAGACAGTAGTATAAGGGGATTATGTGAGAAAGAGAGAGAGAGATAGTTTGGAACGCTCAGCGAACTTTTTCACCGTATGACGTTATCACTAAAACCGTCTATTTTGATCCCTGCTGCTGAATGCTGACCTCTCCGCGCTGCGCCGGTTACCACTCGTGCTGATCTTAAAATGTCTCTAAAATATCAGCTTCTGCTCTGCTGCATTCTGATCGAGTATCTTTTTATCCCCCGATCATCTTGTCTTACCATTCGTATCATTATCATTTCATCTTTTAGATTATATTGATATTGATATGCGTAACATGATTTTATCTTCACCTCTACCCGTGCTTATCATGCGATCATTATAGTTTTCACCATTCACCCGATATACGAGTACTATGAGCATAGCCGTAGCCAGGATATTGTCTTTCTCTCTCTTAGCCCATTTGAATAGATGTGTTAGAAAAGGATGGATATAGGGGCCGTCACGTGACTTCAGCCCCTCTTTCTGTCCTTTTCTAACATATGCAGTCAAACGGGCAAAGAGAGAGAAAGACATACGGCTATGACTATGAGTATAGCTGTAAGATTCTTATGATTCCATGTTACGCACGCAACACTTCAGTAACCGAGCATTCCACAAAAGGCATCCAGACTAACCTCTAGCTCTGGGTCAGCTGTAGCAGGGTTCTCTGAGATTAATAAGTACTTTCTTGTGTCATTGATCTTTGCTATCCTGCTATCAGCCTTATTTTGCATCTATCACGAGTGAATAAAAATTTCACACTGTCATTCAACGTTTTCACACCTATACGAAGAACTTCTTAATGAATTAATCGTCCATTTGCCGATACGCGAATAAAGCGTAGTAACGACCAGTGGCATAGCAAGCAATTTGTCAACATTGGATTTAGTCCATTTAAACACTTATAAAAGGTCGAATGCGAGGGTGTTCACCGAACACTCAATAGTTCGATCTTTTTCATGGGTTTAAATGGACGAACAGCAACGTTGCCAAATTGCACGCTACGCCACTGGTAACGGCCCCGGTTGGTTTAGGTTTAAAGGTTTTTTTCTTATCGCCCAATATTTTTGTGTTAACAGTTGTTTTGTCTTTGAATTTAGTCCTCAAGGTTTTTGTTCTCAAATAGAGAACGAAACAGTGATCTTTATAATTTACTCGTCCTTTATTCTTATAT
Source organism: Trialeurodes vaporariorum (assembly GCA_011764245.1). Lineage (NCBI taxonomy): Eukaryota > Metazoa > Arthropoda > Insecta > Hemiptera > Aleyrodidae > Trialeurodes > Trialeurodes vaporariorum. Next base: position 11,066,547 of record VMOF01000111.1, on the reverse strand, counting down.
CAAAGCTGTATTCTTTTTTTTTTAAGAGATGAGCGATGGAAGAAAATTTTCAGGGGGGGGGGGCAAACCTCGAAACGAAATTGAAACTGTTGTGACAGTAATTCTCCTTCATTCAATAGGACTTTACTTCGCGCAAGGAAAAATGTGACAAGTGAACGTGTTTTGTTTTTAAAGAAGTGCGATTTCTCTCAGTGCATGTACGCAACAGTTTGTATACGAAAAACACATTGGACGGAAATTCCTAAAACCGTTTGTGCACAAAAGCTTATAAATAACAAAACGCCCCAGTTTATACTGTTTTGTAACTTAAAGTAAACGGCCGACGGGTTTGGAGTAAAAGGATATCGTTTCCTGCACCGTATACAAGGAAAGTAACCACAAACTAGGTTATTGTAGTAATATTTAAAACCCTCTATGACTCGGTGCGGCACGAGCAAAAATTAATTAAAAAAAGGATCGGGAAACATTTAACGTAAATAATTCATTAACATTTATTAGCGAGCTATAATAAGAAAAAGGTCTTTGTGTCTGCCTCCCAGATTTAAGAACAAAAATATTAGGTTTTAATAAAGAAGAAGAAGAAGAAAAATACGAGGTGGCGAGTAATGTCACACTCACACCTGCCTGCGCCACGTGAGGTTGTCGGGCGCACAAACGAGCACGAACATTCACTTTCTCGACTTTACATCCTGAGCTGAATAGACTTCGTTTCGTTACTTTATAGTAGTCTATGCGTATACCGACACAGGCTGAGCCTTATAAAACTGCTCTTCTATGCAGGGTGTTGAAAAACTGTTCCCGAATATTTCAGGGGCGGATTTTACAGGTCAAAATAGGACCTTTTTCCCTATACACATGTGTCCGGAAATGCCCCCCTTTTAAGCTACAGCCCCCCAAAGTTTTAAAAAATTTACGGTTTTTTTGGAATAGCGACCACTATTATGAACCAACAGCGACCACTATTATGAACCAAATGTCCTAAAAAATGCTGTCTCACGGTAATTTTACGAGTAGAATCCATTAATGACCTCGAGAAATTCAGAAATTGAGTCTGACTGTACTTTTCACGCAATCTTGTACCTTTAACGGCACGAATTTTATGTTACGGATTAAACGTTTGAAGAATAATTGCCGACATCTGATGCGAAAAACATTCAGAAAGATTTTTGATCCTCTTTGTTTCTTTCGATACGACGCGTTTTAAGCGAGATAATCGCTGCACAGTGTGGAAAAGTCAGCGCTTTTACCATGAAAAGCGGCAGTTAGTATGCAACCCGCCTCTCCGCTGCTTCTTCGAGCCGGCCGCTTTGGTAAAAGCGCTGACTTGCTGTAAGAAAATAAATAGTCCAATCTGATGTAAAAACCAGCGAAAATCACACTAAGGTTATACAGGGTGTCCGAGAAATGAGTTCACACTTTTGCTGTGAGCGCCTGGTTGATTGTAAAAATCTGAAAAATTCAGGAATAATCTATTACCCCTAAGCAACTTCAGAGAAAATATCGGGGGGCTCCCACCCCCCTTAAGGGGGGGCGTAGGCCCCAAAATGTACCCCGTGTTGCCAATATATCGCATATTTCAAATGGCAGGGGGTATTTTTTATTTCATCATTCAAAAGAACTCAAAAAACTGAGTAATTTCGTTTTTTCAGATTTTCGGTAGCCCCTCTCAAAACAAAATGGCGGCCAAATAGCTACCCCATACTTTAGAGGCCCATAACTTCGGTTTGAATCAATATTTGTTCAAAAACTAAAAATTTTCTGAATTCTCAGAACGTCTTCTTTCTAATGATGTGCCACACTTTATCATTTGGTGGAAAAAAAATGGGGCGCGGAGCCGCCCCAAAAATTTTTGAGTTTGGGGGGCTGTAGCTCAAAAAAGTCAAATGTAAAGGGGGGTCGTGTTGTACATCAATCGAAAGGTCTTAAAAAAAGAAAGAATTTGGCGCAAACCCGAAGTCGCTACGATGCATCTTTTCAAAATGGCGGCCATTTAACCATTTGAGGGTGGGGGACCGTCCCCCCCAAATAAAATCCCTCCATCGAGTGACACACCAATCGAAAGGTCTTGGAAAGAGAAAGAGAATGGCGCAAACCGGACGTCAATACGATGCTTGCATCCAAAATGGCGGACGGTCAAAGTTTTTTGGCTTATGACCCTGCAGGCCTATAGCCAAAAAACTTTGACCGTCCGCCATTTTGGATGCAAGCATCGTATTGACGTCCGGTTTGCGCCATTCTCTTTCTCTTTCCAAGACCTTTCGATTGGTGTGTCACTCGATGGAGGGATTTTATTTGGGGGGGACGGTCCCCCACCCTCAAATGGTTAAATGGCCGCCATTTTGAAAAGATGCATCGTAGCGACTTCGGGTTTGCGCCAAATTCTTTCTTTTTTTAAGACCTTTCGATTGATGTACAACACGACCCCCCTTTACATTTGACTTTTTTGAGCTACAGCCCCCCAAACTCAAAAATTTTTGGGGCGGCTCCGCGCCCCATTTTTTTTCCACCAAATGATAAAGTGTGGCACATCATTAGAAAGAAGACGTTCTGAGAATTCAGAAAATTTTTAGTTTTTGAACAAATATTGATTCAAACCGAAGTTATGGGCCTCTAAAGTATGGGGTAGCTATTTGGCCGCCATTTTGTTTTGAGAGGGGCTACCGAAAATCTGAAAAAACGAAATTACTCAGTTTTTTGAGTTCTTTTGAATGATGAAATAAAAAATACCCCCTGCCATTTGAAATATGCGATATATTGGCAACACGGGGTACATTTTGGGGCCTACGCCCCCCCTTAAGGGGGGTGGGAGCCCCCCGATATTTTCTCTGAAGTCGCTTAGAGGTAATAGATTATTCCTGAATTTTTCAGATTTTTACAATCAACCAGGCGTTCACAGCAAAAGTGTGAACTCATTTCTCGGACACCCTGTAGAAATAAACTCACATAAATGCTATAACGGCAAGATCGGAATGGCGGTTCAACGCAGGTATCATGGGAGATTCTTGTCTAATTTGTCACTTTCTCAATGAAAGTGTCTCAGTTTAAATAGGAATCTCCGGTAATACTTGCATCTCTCCGCCTTTAAGCCTGATTCTGAAAGTGAATTTCGTGATTTTTTTATTGTACTCGTCGTCATTTTTACAGGCTTTTATGCAAGAATCAACTCTTCAATCCCCTGTAGCAAAAGTTTGCAAGCATGGGCGGATACAGGGAATTGCCTTTCTCTCTCTCCTCCCATTTAAAAACGTGCGTTAGAAAAGGACAGAAGAGGGTATCCCCCCTCTGATATCCTTTTCTAACACATAAGTTCAAATGAAACTAGAGAGAGAAAGACAATGGGTCTGTTGCAAACTTTTGCTACAGCGCTATAGAGTGTTCAATCTCATGTAAAATCGCGTGAAAAGTCCATTGGTGGCTTCAGAAAGTCACAATATGCAGTATAAAACTCACGAGAGACGCATAATGAAATCCAAGATGGCGGTAAAATATCGAGCAACCTGTATGCATGCACCACGAACATCCAAGGATAGCCAACCTCACAATCTCGATCGCACTCAATCACAACGTAAATAAACACATAACCTCTGAAGCTGTGAGGTTGTCAACGTTGGCAATCCTTGGATGTTAAAGGTGTATGCATACAGATTGCTCGATTTCTTTACCGCCATCTTGGATTTCATTAAACGTCTCTTGTGAGTTTATTATCGCATTTCATGACTTTCTGATGCCACCAATGGACTTTTCGGGCAATTTTACATACGATGAAACAATCTTTATCGTTGTAGCAAAAGTTTGCAACAGACCCATTCTCTGTATCCGGCCATGTAAAAGCCCCATAGTTTAATCTATTTCATTGGTTTAAATGGTCAAAAAGAAACGTTGCCAGATTGTAAGGAACGCCACTGGACATAAAGGCAATACTTAAGGAGAAAACGTGCCACGGGGAGAAAACCGAGAAAATGTAAACAGCGGAGAGTCCGGACCAGAGCACAAATCCAGACGCTCTTTATACCTCTGCTATTACCTATTAACTTTTGAATAGCCGAGCTAGATTAAATAGTTGATAGAACTCACCGATGCTGGAGATGTTATCGATGTTTATTAAACCTCGTATGTTTTTACTGCCGACACTGCCTTAGAGTACATTTTTAATAGATTTAATTTAAGAGATTAGTCTGGAGCAGATCTATCGTACTCTTGCAAAGTGTTTTAATCCCGCGCTGAAACGTTTCCTCGCGCTCCAGAGACGAGAGACGAGACACGGACAAGTATGGACAATTAAAGAGGAATTCTTAGGCTTCACACAAAATTGGTAAAAGGCTCCAAATCCTGCATGGCTGGCACCAGTGGACACAGGAATTTGCCTGTCTCTCTCTCTCCTCATATTTGAGTGCGTGCGTTAGAAAAGGACAGCGATAGGGGCTAAAGTCACGTGATGGCATGGCCCCGCCCTTCTGCTATCCTTTTCTAACACATGGGTTTCAATAGGAAAAGAGAGAGACAGACAAATTCCTACATCCGCCTATGATGGTACATACCTATGTGGTATTTACTTCGGTAAGCTCATCCTTTTTACTTCTCTCCGCCGGATTCTGGTTTTGTGCTACCCGCACCACAGTGGGCAAAAATTACCTTTTGGTGGTCAAAAATGAGAAATGCCTAACTGCCTATAAACGTCATCCTTTATATAAAAGCTTCCTCACGTTAATCACTTCTAACTGGAATCATTTCGGCTGAAAAATGTAGACGGAGAGTCTGTAAATCAGCTTAGTCTCAAAATTATAATTATTTAAGTTGATTTTAAATTTGCTGATTTTTGATCAGCTTAGTCTCAAAAATTATAATTATTTAAGTTGATTTTAAATTTGCTGATTTTTGATCAGCTTAGTCTCAAAAATTATAATTATTTAAGTTGATTTTAAATTTGCTGATTTCTGATCAGCTTAGTCTCAAAAATTATAATTATTTAAGTTGATTTTAAATTTGCTGATTTCTGATCAGCTTAGTCTCAAAATTATAGTTATTTAAGTTGACTTTAAATTTGCTGATTTTTGGCCATCAAATTGCAGAATCTCTGACCAATGTGCGCACTTTAAAAGTAATTGTTCAGCACCGGACAATTAACCAATTTGAGTCTTGTCGTAAAACTTATTATATCTTTCTTTTTTCCCGCAATTCGAGTTGCCCTTTCCTCGCTTTTTGATATGGAACACGTGAGTTTTTGAGTCGAGGTCGTTGAAACTACGGAAGAATCATTTCTCCTCCTCCGCGAATGGATATGCGAAGGATAGCTGGAAAATAGTTTTACGAGGGGCGTTCAACTCATAAGTTTCCCTATTTTTTATCTCTGGCCCTGTTTATGCTAGAAAATTGTCATTTATATGATTAAATTTGCCGAATCCTCAGCTTTCCAACGGTATTTTTGTTTTTGAATTTCAAGCAATTTTTGTAGGAGAAAAAGCTATATTTCTTCACCCGTGTCGAAAAAGTCCCCGCCAACTTCTGATTTGGGAAGTAAAAACTAACTTTGACACTTGGAATGAAGAACGCAAAACTTTAAAATAAAAGATACATTTTATTTTTGAAGTATTCCATTTTTACGACTTTTCCACATAATTTCCTTCCAGATTGATACATTTTTCGCAGCGATTAACCAGATTTTCAATACCTTGGGCGAAAAACTCTCGGTCTGAGGACTTGAAAAAATTCATCACGGTATCTTTCAGGTGGTCATCTGACTGGGACTTTACGTGCGATACTTTTGCCGGCAATATGTGATTATAATGCATCTCATGATCATCTTAGACAAAATTTCACGACAAAAATTGAGCGCAGCAACAGGTATGGAGCGATAACGGCTCATTTTCGTCGCTAATCAGACGAATGCTGTTGTTCAAAACAGGCGAATACTTTTTGCTGAAAAAGTTGGCGGGGGACTTTTTCGACACGGGTGTAGAAATATAGCTTTTTCTTCTACAAAAATTGCTCAAATTTCAAAAACAAAAATATCGTTGGAAAGCTGAGGATTTGGCGGATTTAACCGTATAAATTAAAATTTTCTAGCATCAACAGGGCCAGAGATAAAAAATAGGGAAACTTATAAGTTGAACGCCCCTCGTAGAACCGCCCTGATAGCAGCCTCGGGGGAACCGGGCCTGCCTAGGGCAGTTTTATATGGATCCCCCGACTTAACACGGGATCTAAAAGGGGGGAAAAAAAAAAAAAAAAGTCAAAGCGGCTCTTGACTTACAAATACCATCCAAATACGAAAGCCAAAGAGGCCCCTCAAGTTAGAGAGCTTAAAATAAGAAATAAACTAGATAGGTCAATAGAGCAGCGAAACAATGAGTTATTAGTTGTAAATTTTGAGAAACTGAGCGGTGAGTATAGACCATATCGCAAATTAACATTTTGAGAGCTTTTTGAGAAGAATCAAACTTGCTAACTCTTTGTTCGGCCCGCGAAGCCGCCACGCCACCCCGACCTCGAGGGCCGTATGACAGGATATGCTTATACTTATGTGCATTGCGGTCCAATTTTCGAGCGAAAATGGCCGTAACTGCTTGAACTTTAACAAAAAGCGCTGAAAATGTTAAGTTGTGAAATAAAAGTACTCCGTGTTCATATCTTATTCGGCCCTCAGTGACCAATGTTGTTCATTTTTAGCTCGACAGCCACAGGTTTAATTTTTTTTCTCTTATTATTTTTTTTTTTTTATAAGCCGACGCGACCGGTCCACCGGGAAAAGTCCCAGTAGTCCCGCCTGCTAGTCGGCACCTGTACTCCTTAACTGACATGGCTGTAATCTTTGATCCAAAAAGCGGTAAAATCGCCGATGGGAGAAATTCTGTGAGCTATTGTTATACCTCTCGACTGATTATTGTAAATTTGCTTTATAATAGGTTGAATGACCGATTGATCGCAAAATGCCACTCAAGTTCCGCAAAACGGTAGCGTTGCTAAAACGGTCTTTTTTTTTTAACGCGACGTCGATATCCGCAATGCACAGGGAAAAAAAGAGAAATATACACTCTCGTCTCTCACCCTAACCAAAAAACCGTCCACGTCTGATTTCGCTAAGGTAAACACCCCAGTAGCCGGCACCCCTAAAATTTGCACCAGTACCCGGCACCTATTTTTCACGATGTGAAAAATATTAGTTTAGCGGCAATTTTGGTGTTTTGCGTATTTTTTTCGAATGTTTCACACGTAAGGTCTCAGAAAAAACCACACAAAACACCACTATTGCCACTAAACTAACACTTTTCACATCGTAAAAAAGGGTGCCGGGTACTGGTGCAAATTTTAGGGGTGCCGGCTACTGGAGTGTTTACCTTACTTATCCGACAGATTTCCACTCGATTTAAAAATGTAGCTCGTTGTATCAAAATTTGTCTGTCTATTGTATACATGGCTACTGCTAATAGTGCTAATTCTTTAAGTTATTCATAGATACAACGACGAATGAGGCTTACTATACGGCCGGTCCACCAACGCCGACGATACTTGAGAATGAAAACATCGGAGGCTGCAGCAGGTGAAGAGGGAGGATGGGGGGAGGGGGGCAGCCAGGGGACAGGGGGGGACGGAGGTGTCGGAGGTGTCATAGTGTCGTATGTCGCGCGAGACTAATCTTGGCCACTTATTGTTGTTTATAACTATGTTCATGCGGCTCCAGCGACTGAGCTGCGCTGCGGTGGCAACTAAACCAAACAGAACCGGCGCACTATGGTTTGGTTTGAGATCGTCAAAAAAAGACTAAACTTCAGAGAGTGAATTTATCATAAATTTACGCATTATAAACAAACTTTCGAGAAGAATTTTAATTACAAAAACACTTATAATATGGGATTTATTCCTAGAAATTTATGTCACAGAAAAGTTTTGAATTAAGTTTAGAATGTCACAAACGATGATTTTTGATTAACTTTTATCACTGATTTTTTGCCACTTTTTTCTCCGATCTCAGACCATGGTGCGGCGCACAGTGGATTAAACTCGAAGAGCTAGAAATTCATCTAGAGTGCAAGGGCTGCCGTTTGAACCAATGCTAAAGAATCGATTTCTTGGGACTTGATTGAATCAGAAGCGGCTTGTGCTATTTGGCAACTCTGTTTTTCCTCCATTTAAATATATGCACAATAATCGAATGCCGATGAAGCGCTGCTTCACTATCGAATCGATTGTTTTACACAGACTCAAATGGAGGAAAAACAGTGTTGCCAAACAGCACGAGCCACCACTGGGAAGAGGTTATAGTTATTGTTTATAATATTGATTTTCGTTATTAAAATTGTGTCCGACCGTGCGGCTGTGGCGCGGTGCACGATGGGTCCTCCTATAGGCCCCAGGCCCAGGCATCCTGTAAGCCATGACCCGCGAGTTTAAAAGTATTCACTTCCGAACACTTTTTGTTTTATTTCATTTGTTATACTTTTTTGTTTGGTACAGCCCTTGCGTAGCAAATAATAGTAACGCCAGTGAGCAGAAAGTATGTGAAGTTTGCAGAGCAAAGTCAGAATAACCTTGATGCCAGATTAGATGGGGGTTTTCGGCAGTGGCGGCTCGTGAAGTGCGGTATATCGATGTCTGCTCCATTTAAAACTATGGAAAATTATCGATCGTCAGGGGGTGCAATTGAGCCCTCGAGAGATCGATACTTTTCTACAGTTTTAAATGGAGTGGACATCGATAAATATCATTTCACGAGCTGCCACTGGTTTCCGGTCACCTCCTTGTAAACACTTCCTATTTAGCTCAATGCAGAGTATACGAAAAACCCAACTTCCGGCAACGTTGTTTAATCAGTATACGGTAATACAATACAGTGTACCAAAGTAGAGTATCCGTTCTACTTTCTTTTGATCTTTGCCCCCCCCCCCCCCCCCAACGCGCACTCTCCTACGCCCGGCGTCCCTACCTCTGATAGTGATTTTGCTTCTGTTTTGAATAATTAATCAAGGGAGTGGCCCGAAACACATCGTGATGCCACGGGGCCCCCTTTTTTACTTTTTTTTCCCCCTCAAGGGAAAATTGACTTCTTGCGTGGGATGGACGATCTTACTATCTAAGTCCCGCGAGCGGGCAAGTGCCGTTGGATTAATTAAGAGCCACTTTTAGCGACGGAGGATCGTTCGACAGGCGACAGCAAGCACTACTGTATCTGTATCGTCTTAAACGCCGCGCCACTTCATTGGAAGATACTAAAGAGCGCAAGAGAATAGGAGAGCAGAAGAGCTGAGGAACAGGGACCAAAAAAGTATTAGGACGGACGGTCCTCGAATCCAAGTCCACCCCAAATACCCATCTGTATGCAAGTACCTCAACAAGTATCAGTATCAGTTACTACTCAACGAACCGCGTCGGACCGTCAAAAAATGGCCGCACCACAAATTAACCTCAAAATAAGTAGCACTTTTCGGTAAACCAAAATCTCCGCACTTACGGTGAGACGGGTAGATTTTAGACCGGCCCTAAGTAACGTACAGTTGGGAGCGCTCCCATAATATTCCGATGCTTCATTCAAGAAATGTGAAGTTAGATCCACAAAATTTTTAGGTAGAACTTAAAACCCATCCGTCACGAACACATTCATTTCTGGGACCGGGGGAACTGAAGAGAAGAAGGACAGAAGAGCAGAAGAGCAGGAAAGGCAAATGAGTGCTCCAGTTTTGAAAGCAGTCATAGTCGTAAGACAGAAAGGTCCAAATTTGGAGAAATAAGAAAAAAAATCGCTTTTCATTAGCATGAAAGTATTGGTGGTAAATTCGTCTCGCGAGAGTGGGCCTTTTGTAAGAGGTAGTTTCAGAAGTGTAGGCGGACCTGGACCGATAATCTTTGGAATTTGTCAACATTATTTCTGATATTACTCGATGAAAATGAATGAAAATGAAATTGGGTGTTCACTTTACAATGAGGAACACTTTAAACATAAAAGAATGAAGTCAGAGGCAAGTTCGGTTTTATTATTCGGTTCGGTTAAGGAATTAAATTTGAAAATTCGCCAAAGATTATGGTTTAGGTCCGCCTACACTTCTGAAACGAGCTCTAACGCGGTGTTTTACTCATCGAGTCATCGGACTGATTCATAGCATTCCTGAGTCGGAGCAGGAGTGCAAGAAAAGAGTATAGCAGGAGAGCAAGAAAATAGGAGAGTAGGAGAGCAGAAGAGCAGGAGAGTAGAAGTACAAAAAACCAGGTAAATCTAAAATCTGTGATGCGAAAAAAAAAAAAAAAATATAGAGCTAAGATTCCAAGAGAGAAAAATAGCTTTCCATTAGCATGGAAGATGAATAGTTGGAGATTTTCCATACGCTCCCATTATTTGAAAATTTGACCCACAAAGATAATCAAAGAATAATAATTATCATCATTATAATTATCGTGAAAGAACCATACCTAGATAACGTTGATGTTTTATCATCCGGTCTAATTGCGTTTCCATTCGTCCATACGCGTGGCGAGTAGTTATGGTGAACAGCATTTCCATCTGAAACCAAAAAAAGAGTCATGTCATGAATTCGTCGGTCAATTAAAAATATTCTACAGAAAATTGAGGACAGGGTTCACAAATTTAACTTGTAAACTAATTCTTTAACCAACATTTTCATCTCTTTAGCCTCATGAGAACGATTCATAATCAATACTTACACAAAAAAGGATCAAAGCATGTACAAAAGCAAGGTTAGCTTTTGCTCAGTTTTTTTTAGTCACAATAAAAGTCGATACTCTTCGAATGGTGATTACACTACTTGAAACCCTCATGGCTTTGCCACACAGGATATTAGTTCAGCATGTCTTCATTAAGCACCTAGAATAATCGACCCAATCTATTGTTGATATCTAAATTGAGCTAACTCAACAGAGTATCCACTCAGATGATCCCTACTGTTTAAGCGGTAGGTTAATTCTACTGATTTAAACCCCAGGGCTCAGCTAAAAATCGATTGCTTTATCAGTGTTCCCGGCAAGATCTATAACTATGCGAAAGGTGCAGCGGCACACAATGATCGAAACATTGAATTTCCCGGACATAATTTTACTATTATAAAAATCGAGATTATAAACAATAAACTGCAAGATAACTTAAAAATGAGTTGAAGCATTCATTTTAGAGCTTAAATTAGGTCTAATAACATGGTTTTTTCAAAATATCAACACAAAAATGTTTATAAAGCAAAAAAAAAAAAAAAAAACAACACTTTTTTATGTCCAGGAAAATCCGATTTTTTCTATCCAGTGTGCGGCAGCTTAGGTAACTTGATGACCAGTTTGGGATAACTGTTTCACATCGATGGAACATTAATAGCGCACCGCTGCGAGATGCAAAACGCCGCGTTCCACAAGGAGATGCGAGAAAGTAGACCGGGAGGCAAAAACCAATCGGAAAAAGCGAACTCAAATCCAATATCCATTTACCTATATGTAGTCTGAGTCTGTAACCTTTGGCAGTAGAAAATGAGGATAAACGCAGCGAAAGAGCGCTTCGCTTGGATGAGGAGAGGGGAAAAGGGAAAACTCAGAATCAGACGCCTACGATCGAAAAGATTAAGTTGTCTTGCAGATGCGCATTGAACGTATATGCGTATATTATGCGTAACGTTGCCAGATTCGACCAATTCAATAACGGAGCTCTTGCAAACGTTTGGTACAGGCTTATTGATTGTTGTTGACGGGATGAAACCGCTGTAAAAATGATGATAAAGCGCACTAAAAAAATCACGAAATCTCCACTCCCCAAATCAAAAAATGTTTTCAAACGCGAGACCGTAATCTTATGGCCAGAGCTGCCCATTTAATTTTAAAAAAAATGCTTTAACTATACGAATCTGGAGGAGAAACTGAATCCGAACATAATATAGCACACTTACGGTGGTTCCCCAATGTATGCGAGATTTCAGCGAACTCGCTCGCAAATCCACGAACACGCTGTTATGAGCTCGTGTATGATAAGCGGTAGGTATAACCTCCCAGGGGTATTTTCTGACTGGGCCTGTGCGTCTACCGCCGCTTATGATGGCATTTTGAAATTCACCGAAGATTCCACCGGTTGAGAAAATATTGCAGAGTTTATAGCTCGGTGTATGACTGTATAATGCATGAAAATACTAGCGTCTTTTATATTTTCTCAACCGGTAGAGTCGTCGATACCTTTGAAAATTTGCGGATATTTTAATTAATTAACGGTGTTTCCACTGATTGAGAAAAGATTACATACCAGAGTATTTTCATGCATTACAGTCATATACCCTGAATTGAACTATGTAATCTTTTCAAACCGCTATAAATTCATCGGTGAATTTCAAAATGCCTTTAAATCGACGCAAATAGGCAGCTCTGCTTATGGCAACTGTATGCTTCTTCATCTTCCTGTATGGTGTCGTGAGAACATCTCGTGAGGATGGAGCTCATTGAGACAGGGTAACCCAATGTAAAAGGCGGTAACCACCGCCATTACGGTCTCGCATTTGAAAGCAGTTAATGAGTTTGGGAGTGGATATAGTGGTTTTAAGTGCGCTTATTATTATCATTTTTAAAAGGTTTTCCCCTTTAATCAACTATTGATAAGCCTTTACCAAAGTTTGCAACAGAGCCCATTATTGAAAACGATGAGATGCGCCCTGACTTAAATAATCTTGAACTAAAGAGACGCTTTCTTTTGAATTGCACTCTCACAATCAGAATGAATGTAAGTTTTGTGATGTTTTTTAAATAACATGAAAAAAGAGCTTTACAATATTTTGATGCGTTATTTTAGCAGCTGGCGAAAAACATGGTAAACTTAACCAGACATCGGGTTACATGAAACACAGAATTAGTTAACCCTCTATGGACCAGGTTTTAAAAAGACGCCAATCTTCCGTTTAAATAGGGAAGGTAGTTAACTGTTCGTACTCGGGGGAGTTGAAATTGCATATACGACGCATTGAAGGCGCCGTATGTCGTTGGTGTTTTCATCGCTAATCGCGTTTATCTGGAATGAAGACTGAATCAATGTGAAATAGACTAGAAGAGAAAGCCGAGTAGACTCGGGCTTGGTCCATAAAGGGTTAATCATGCGTGAATTTAGATTGAATTTACAAAATGTCTAATTCTAACAACCCGATGCTGACGTGAGCCCAAGTTTACCCGCATCTTACTTTGTAGGTGCAAATCATCCATCATTACGGTAAATCTTACCAATTATTATTTACCCCTCCCCCCCCCCTAAAATGACTATGGGTAGAAGAGGGAGGGGAAGAAGGGAAGGAGGAGAAAGAAAAGAAGAAGAAGAAGAATAAAAATGACATGGGTAACTTTCAAAGAAGACGAGGATTTCAGCTGGAACGGCTCGGTTAAAATTAGAGTCCCTATGGCCTATATACTGTGAGAGTTGCGCCATTGCTGAATCCATTTCTGATTGGCTCTCAGATTTAGGATGCCAAGAAAGCTCATAGAGGCAAAATGCAAATGGCGGAGGGTTTGTTTACTTTTCGCGACCTCGCTTTCATTACACATTTGAAGTAACAGTGACCGCGGTAATTTTAGTGAATTTTTCCTCTGCTTGAATTTTATTACAGAGAACATTATCTCTTTCAATAACGACCGTTATTGTCGAGAAACTGAACCTAACCTATACTCTGTTCACTATACGACGGGCCCTCGACCAGTGGTCAGTTTTGCACACGCTGGCTACACCGCAATGTATTCATCCCGAGTTAGCACTATAGTGAGCCGAGAAAATCAGGGGTGCATCGGGTCTTTACAACCTCGCCTTCGTCAACTAGCTGTCTTCGGTGTATTGTTCCAGGCAAAGTCTCGGCAACTCAAGGCAAAGGTTGATACACTCAAGTCCTGAGGAAATTCAAAGTTTCATCTCAACTTTATTCAGAGTCCGTTGATAGGAAGTTTCATAACGGATCCAAATTCAGCTAGCGAAAACCATCACATTGATACCAAATATGTTCACGAAATTATTATGATTCACGAAAACGGTTTTTTCATAAATTTTGAAATTTAAATCATATTTCTTGAACACTCAGTCCCAATTTCGTGTTGTTGGACACCAATAAACTTGAAATTTCATGCTGAGATTGAATAATGAGGAAAAATTAAGCCCAAGTTTGAATTACAAAAAGTTGTGATGCGACGCTAATTCTTCCGACTGAACCCTGAGAGACAATAAAATAGCATGAACAAAGGGGGTTGAGGAAAGGTTCATCAGTGAGCGCTATGAATGCGCTGAGCCTGCCGTGTTGTCGTTAACACGATTTCAAATAAATACTGTCCGGTGGTCGAGGGCCCGTCGTATAGTGAACAGAGTATAGAGAAATAGTGGCAACAGCGCCGAGGCAAATGGCCATCCGCCATTTGCAATTTGCCTCTTGGGGGCTCCATTGATCCGCTTCTTCTTCTTCATTTTGAGAGTCTTGTCGCAACTCTCATAGTATAAGTATACACGGAAAAAAAAGATTAGTGAAAATAACCATACGGATACCTGATTTTGGCACCTGCTAGATGTTATGGTAAACTTGACCAGAAGTATGGTACATTTACCGATACTTTGAGTAAATTCGACATGCAATCAGGTAACATCACCTAGTACCTTGTCAAAACATAATATACTTCTGTTTAACATTACCATAACATCTAGCAGGTGCCAAAATCAGGTATCCGTATGGTTATTTTCACCGTAGTTTTTTTCCGTGTAGGGACCCTAGTTAAAAATCAGCAAAATTGGCAACCCCTTACAAACGCTTCAGATGAGTAATAGAGGACCACGTTCGATTATCAAACGCACGTCAACTTTTCGAAAACGACACAGTCCAGTGAAACAGCAACCAGAAAGAGAGCGAGAGAGAGAGAGAGAGAGAGAGAGAGAGAGAGAGAGAGAGAGAGAGAGAGAGAGAGTGGGGGGGAAGAGAAGGAACGGTGAAAATAAATCCTCAGCGCGGAATCTTCAGGTCGCGATTATAAATCCATTTTTATAATTTACTCGCGGGACTCCATAAGTCCTCGCCTCTCGCTGGGTTGTACTCGTGTACAGCAAAGCAGTAGTGTATAGTGGAGTGTGCAGCGAGTGCAACTTTGCAAATCACTACGTATTTGGTATAATCATATCTTACATGATCTACCGCGCCGCGCTCATTCGCCCCAGCGATATACCCAATTGATAAATGACCCTTCCATCTCTGCGACGAGGAGCAAGGGACGCGACGGGACGACGCGACGCAGAGATATTGGTCACGGAGAGGATTCTGCGCAGAAGAGGATGCGCGGCGGACCGGAAGGATCAGCTGTTGTTACTTGTTACCCGCGTGCGCCAACATCTGCGACTCCGGCGGTCACCCCCCTCCCCTCCCCCCCAATAAATACATCTCAATGGACACATTTTACTGTGAAAAAAAAAAAAATAAATAAATAAATAAATAAATAAATAAATAATCGCATTCACCTTCTTCACTCTGACCTACACTCAGACACACTTATAGACGCCCATTAATTGTCGAGAACTTCAATACTTAAGTTATACCTACCGAGAGTCGTCTTCGATAGCCACTATGCGTAATGAATGGAGTTCTACCGTCTTATCGTTACCATGGTTACCAGATTTGGCGCCACTAATTTCACCAGATTTTCACAGGGAAAAATTTCTAGTGAGATTCACCGTCTTAAAGTATATGATTTTGGCCGCCTGTGCGCGAAGATGGTAAACTTGACATGCATCGGGTTGAATGGAACAGTTGAATAGTAAAGTTAACATTATACCTTTAAAATAATATCCCATAAAACTCGATGTCTGAACAAGCTTACCCATCAAATACGCGCGTAGGCGCCAAAATCAAGTATCACCGCCATATAGTAAATCTTATAGTATCGCAAATATTTTTTTTTTCCGTGCAGGCCTGAGAGAAATTCGGGGACCCGCCCAGAAAAAACAAAAAAAAGATAATAGTTTGTAAGATAGTTTGCAGAGCTCACTAAAAATTTGGTAGAAGCGAACGATCCAGCAAAAGTCTTTAGTAGAACAGACCAAAGCATTGTCCAACCAACCGAAGATTTTGTACGCCTCAGAAGTTGAAATCTCTTTAGTTCGGCGTACAAAATCTTCGGTTTGGTTTGCTCTAATTGAATTCTTTGGCAGGATCGTTGTCCGACCGAAGGCTCGGTGCGCGCTACCAAAACTTCTTTTTCTGAGTTTTTTCTCTTTTCTTCCAACGCGGGCCTAACTTCCCCCCCTCTTTTAAAGGTGGCGATTCAGTAAGGGACTCTTTCAGCTGAGCCCCCCCCCCTTCTACCCCTCCACGCGGTCCTGCTGATTTTCGACAAAATTTCGAGTTATAGACGACGAGGATGTAAAATGCGGTTTGATGAGAGTGTGGGCGTGAAAAGTTCCAGTTTAAGGTAACACCCTTTTTTCGACATACCGTCAACTGCAAATTTTGTGGTTAGGATGATATAAGCCAGATGCCCCGTTTCAACTTTTTGGAGTGCTTGATTTTTAGAACTCGACCAGGAGAACAAAATATAAAATTTTTAAATATTACGTTTCAGGGGATAAACATTAAGTGTCCCCTGGTTAACCCTTCCGCTGACTCGGCTTTTCCCCCTGCAAAACTGGCAACTGTGGCCTTCTCTAGGTTAGGAGTCCGTATGAGAATACACCTGAATACTGAGACGGTAAAACGGGCATAAATCAAACTGAATCAAAGGGCGCTCAGCCTCGAGTGAGAAGAATATACTTGACTATATGGCGAACTTATTATTTTAACTCGTTGAGTGAAAAGAAGCAATACGGCAAAGGAAGCGAGAAAATTTATGATGGACTTCCCATCAGTAGGAGCCTAAGGGTTATCATTTTGAGCTCAATTTCGCAGAAAAGAGCGAGAAAGGATGAATTAAAAAAACATGTGATGAATCATCACACCAATGGTCTTACAAGGTAATAATTACTCTACAATCATTTTCATTTTCACGGCAATAAATTTTTTTATCTCAGCAGAAAGAAATTTATGCTTGCTCTTTCCTTGGGATATTAATAAACAACCGTAGAGCACAGGTATACACTAAACTAGAAGGTACCAAATTAAAACCTCTCTGGAAACAATTAAAAGATTACAATGGAAATGCTGGATAATGGCTCGAGCACGTGACTCTAAATCTGTATGAGAGAGGCTGATTGTATACCCAGAAGTCTACGTACACTTTTCTCAGAGCTGGAAGCTTCGTGTATACTGTTCAGTGGCGGATCCACGGGGGGGGGCACGGGGGCATGTCTCCCCCCCCCCCCCCGAAGCCTCAAATTTTGCCTTTCCTCCATAGAAAATAGCTGGAAATTGCTTCCACAAACGCTTCAAATTTCAAAATTTCACAGGTGTGCCCCCCCCCCAGAAAAATTTTCTGGATCCGCCACTGATACTGTTTATTGGTATTTTTCAATTCACAATTCACCAAGGGCGGATCCAGCAATATGGCAACCATGTATTGTATTCTTCCCATTTGATTGTATGAAGAAGAATCGATTCTCGAGGGGGCCATGGCCTCTTGACTAATCGATTGTTTCTCACGCATTCAAATGGGAAGAATACATAGTTGCCAGATTGCTGGATCCGCCCATGCAATTCACCGATGATTCCACCGCGGTATGCGGTCTAAGACAGAGACAATATATGTATAATAGAGACCACGCACTAGCCTTGCGCGCGGTGTCTGAATTTTGTTCGGAGCTCAACAGAAATTAACATAGAAATGGTTCTACATCCCAACATGGCGGACGTGGTTGATTTGTGTTGAAACTCATTTATTTCTGTAAATTCTGGAAAGAAATCTTATTTTCCGGCCTCACTTTTATTCTACTGGCATTTCAGAATAAAAAAAATTTCGCGGACCATTTCCTATTTTTTTTTTTCGCGCGCGAATCCAGATGTAAACATCCTATATCCCATCATGACGGACGAGGAATGAATTTGCTTCAAAATCCGACAGAGTTTCCGTTCTGATTGTATTATTCTGTGGTTGTAGTAGCCGAAGCCGGCATAGCCAACATTGTTGCTAAATAGTGCATTATACTACCTAAATTCTCACCCGCCTTCTTATCGTGAACAGAGTATAGTCTAGAATCACTTAATGACACTGGCGCAACCAGGATATCTTCCATCTCTCTCATTTCCCATTTGAATGTATGAGTAGGAAAAGGACAGAAGGAGGGGGTTTTATCCCTTTGTCCATCCTTGTCTAACATACGTTTCTTAATGGAGAAAAGAGAGAGATGAAGAAACTCTCGGTGCGCTACTGCTTAATGATAAAAACGAAATCCGAGCTTGCTCTCTCCAAATTAAAAATCCTTAAAGCGGAAGATCCGTTGTTCCGCGATAACTCGATCGGTCAAGTGAATTTCTGGCTCGCAATTAGTTTTGATTTACGGGTCTATTGATGAATGCAACTGAGACTGCTTTCGATTCGAGTGATTCGACGGATGACCGAAGCTGAGCACAACATAGTCTGATATCAAAAACAAGTAGTAAAAAATCAATGAAAAAAAAAAACATTTAATCGAAAATCGTATATACCTTTAAAGTTGAATTTAAAACTTTCAAGTGATTTTTAGGTTTATAATTACTTGTTTTACAAGGGTTCTAGGTGATTATAATTGGTATTGAATGTTTATAAATGATAGATTGATGAGACAATGACTTTTTAATGGGTCTGTTGCAACCTTTTGCTACAACGATAAAGAGTGTTTCATCCTATGTAAAATCGCCCGAAAAGTCCATTGGTGGCATCAGAAAGTCATGAAATGCGATAAAAAAACTCACAAGAGACGTTTAATGAAATCCAATATGGCGGTAAAATATCGAGCAATCTGTATGCATGCACCTTTAACATCCAAGGATTGCCAACGTTGACAACCTCACAGCTTCAGAGGTTATGTTTTTATTTACGTTGTGATTGGGTGTGATCGATATTGTGAGGTTGGCTATCCTTGGATGTTCGTGGTGCATGCACACAGGTTGCTCGATATTTTACCGCCATCTTGGATTTAATTACACGTCGATAATTACACGAGTTTATTATCGCATTTCATGACTTTCTGATGCCACCAATAGACTTTTCACGAGATTGAACACTCAATAGCGCTGCAGCAAAAGCTTGCAACAGACCCATTTTTGGCCAATTTTTAAAGTTCTAAGACCATAGTGCGGCGCTATGAGCGATGAAATTATTGAACTTGATTGGCTCTTTCATCACACTCACACATATTCGATCCTTTAGAGACGAATATGGTTTATAGATACAAGCCTAATCGACGATTCTTCCCGCTGGTTCCCCTACGTCCTACCTACGTCACATTACATTCATCAAAAGCTCTTATCTCCGAAGGCAAAAGAAGAAGGGGGGGAGGGGGTTAGTATTTCGGAAGAAGCCTCATAAGAGACGAAGAGCTCCGTTCCTCGCTAATTGAGCGGATCATTAAAAAAGCTCTCCGCAAACTAAAACGGGGAACATAGTTGCCAGATTGTGCATACTAATCATTAAATATATACTTTAATCGATGTAAAATTTGGAGATTTTTCTGTACGATGTAGCAGCAGCGATGGGGAGTCCGACCCGCGGCTTTGTATGATTACACTCGCGCACTCATCGTGAAACCGCTAAGGAGGAACTTTTTCCTTTCTTTCCCTTTATTTCTTTCTTTCTTTTTTTAGGTCATCTCACACCCTCGCCTCGTATGGGTAGCTGAGGAGAAAGAGAGATAGATAGATAGAGAGAGAGAGAGAGAGAGAGAGAGAGAGAGAGAGAGAGAGAGAGAGAGAGAGGGGGGGGGAGGGGACGAGAGAGTACTCGTAAAGTAAAAATAAGTTCATTAAGGACCGCGTTAAATGAGGACTTATTAGCACAAGACGAGAGAGAAGACACTCGGCCTCTCTCCGGACAGATGAAAAGCAGATCTATACGCAGAGGAGATGATTGGCAAATTCCTCCGGAGATGCGGTGCGGACCAAAGGTACTATGTTGCCAAGTTTAAAGCCATTTTGAGCCCTTCCCGAACCATTAGGGTCCGGGTCCCATTCCTTTAAGGGGGGTCAGACACTCCATAAGGACCAATGTAAAATACACTTAACTTCATGTACCTTTTTCTCAGGAACTACTGAATAAAATTACACATTTTTTCGTCATTTTGTTGCTTATAATTTCCTGCATATTCAGATGGGATTTTTTTTTTTTTTTTTTTGAAAATTTGAAATTTTGACAATATTTTTAAAAAATTGTGAAATACTTTGTAAAAATGTGTAAAAATTTGACGTTTGCAGTCCCATAAATCATAATACATATATGTTCATCATTTTGAGGAAATCTCCCGTCTACTAATGCAAAATAGTGTAAGGAAGAGAACAAAAAAATTGTGTCTGACCCCCCTCAAGGAGATTCCAGGCGAAACTTTACCAAATTTGAATCGTGTTTGAATCGGAAAATTCGTGTTTTTGGCGTTTTAAACTGAAACCAAAGATAAAACGCAAAATCCAATAACATCAGCACATGTGAAATTCTTTATGGATTTTTTGAGCCCAAAACTAGAAAAATTAAAGCCGTGAATTATGAAATTCATTTCGCCATAATAGCTTACCGACCGAGAGTGAATGCGAGTGACAAATAAGTCTATATCTGACGCACTCGCACTCATTGAGGCTTACGGGAATTTTCGTATTCCATAATTTCCGGCTCTGCTTTTGAGTAATCACCTTGAAAGTCAGGGTATCTTCCTGAAGTATGCTAGCAGGAGCTGTCTTTCCTCAAACTTGTGTTTTTAGCTTAAACTTCGTCAATATTAGCCAAAGACTGTTAACTTTTTGAGCAGCGCGAAGGGGTGTCTACGGTTGGAACAAATCGCTCCCGGAATCAACTTAAAGAACATGATGTATCAAAAAAGGTGCCAACTTTTTAACAGCGCGGAAAAATAAATAAATAATTGATTTCATAACATAGATCAGATGAAGTATAAAGTGTAGAGTATTCTGTTTTTAAAATCGGAGTGTTATTCGGCACAGGTGCGTAAAAATCAGAAGAGATGCTACTGATTAAAAATACTTTTTAATGTGTTATAGAATATGAGATGAGGATGCATCAAATTAAGATTCTTCTTTCAGCTGAGAAAGACACTGCTTGTGAGCTCTGATTGACAACTCAATGACTAAATCAAATTTAACTCATCAAAGAATCTCACTCACAATCAGTAAAAGCTTTAAACAAATCATTTTCGAATAGTACATAGCACATCCTCTGTTCTAAACGCCTTTAAGTCAAACAACTCTTTTCACTTTTTTGGCCTCATCTGTAAAATATATTGACTTATTTTATAGGTAACACATTACTTTAAAATATCCAAAAAATCTGATAACGTGAGTTTATAGTGAAGTCCATGCTACGTATAGACTGCAACAGTGGACAACAATTGGGGTTAATGGGCACATCGCAAGAGGTCGTTTCAGAAGTGTAATATAGGCGCACCTATATAGACCAATAATCTTTGGAATTTGACAACCTTATTTCTCTTGCTACAGAATAAAAATTAATTAAAGTGTTGGATTTTCATTGAGAATGCGCCTTTAAAGTCTAAAAGTCAAAGTCATAGGATACTTTTGTTTTGATATGAAGGTATGAAAATTGAAAATTCGCCAAAAAAATAAATAAATAAATGAAAAAAAAAAAATAATAATAATTCGCAAATCGTTGACACTTCTGAAACGTGCTCTACCTCGGCATTATATAGGCTACAAAGACAGTGACATTGTGTGAACGTAGAGTTCTTTGGTGTGGAGAATTATTACACTGAGAGAAATCAGTGGCGTAGCGTGCAATTTGGCACTATTGCACGGAAAAAAAAACTGTACGGGTGTGACAACCATCCACGCCGGTTCATTTACTAACCGTAAAAAGACAGCTAGGGTAGCCGTGTTTCACAGGTGCCATAGCCAGAAAAACACGGTCGGAATGCCCGTAATAATTATGGTCGTGACACCCGTAACTTCACGGTGGCACAACCCGTGAAGTACGGTTACTCGAGTGCTTCGGTGCGACCGCCACCTCGCGACATCTGCTTCTTTATATACTGGAGTTTCCTCTCCCTTCTCCATGCGGTCAGCGCGGTGTAGTGGACAAGACACTGGACTGCGAAACGGAACGTTGCGGGATCAAATCCCGGATGAATCATCTTACCTTTTTAACCCACGGCGCCCGTGAAAGTACGATTTCGCTCTGAACCGTACATTCACGGGTGTCGTAACTGTGTCTGGACGGCGTCCAACTTTTACCCGTGATTCACGGTTCCCGCGCCCGTCTTTTATAGTAACCGTACCCGTGAATTTTTTTCCGTGTGTAATGTGTCCATTTAAACCCGTGTAAAAGGTCGAATGTGAAGGTGTTCACCGAACACCCAACAGTTCGATCTTTTTAATGGATTTAAAATGGACACATTTGCCAAATTGCAGGCTACGCCACTGAGAGAAATCACTATTTTAAAAAACAAGGAAACACGTTTACTTGTGACAGTTTTCGTTGCGCGAAGTAAGTTCTGATTGCATGAAGGAGACTCACTGTCACAACAAAGAACCTTTTACTTGTAGCAGCAGATATTTTCCTGGGGTTAAAGGAATTTCCCCTTCGTCAATATTTCACTGTGCAGTTTCTTTAACGCACAAACGAAATACACCTTGAATTAAAAAAATAATTCTCTCATTGTCAGTGTAGATTGCAGTCTATTTTAAAAATTTCTGTATGCGTTATTCTAGAATCCTATTTAATTTTTGTTTCTTCTTCTACCTCCCTTTTTTTTCCAACTGGCAACAGAGCAAAACTGGAAAGGGCAAACGAAAAGGCAAAGCTACTACTCCACGGACGGCTTACTCAACTTCACGCAGGCTGCACGGGAACCCCACACCGAGATATGGTGCGCGAGAAGAAATTACTAACTGTTGACGCGACCTTGACAGCCAGGGTTGCAAAACCGGGAATAACTAGATTTATTTTTCTTATTCAAGATCCTTTCAATTTTGTAATTCCTTTAATACATTTTCGACACAAGAAGGGTTCAATACTTCACATTGTTAAAGCGAGTAACGCAGTATAAGACCAATTCGATGAAATTGGTGAACTGAAAATTTCATCGGTTTCTAAGCTCGTTTGAAACCCTTTTAGTTTGATGGTTTATAGTCGGTCAGCTCCGACTTGTAAAATTACAATTTTGTTGATAAGGGGTTCTTCCAAATACATGCAAACTTGTGTGTGAGAAAGAGAGAGTTTTCACGTAGGAGTAGGGTTTCAATTGAACACTCTTCAAATACGTAGATATTTTTGTATGGAGTGTAGTTTTATTTAAAAAAATGGGGAAAATGTCAGGTCAAAAATAGAAATAACGCAGG
Source organism: Trialeurodes vaporariorum (assembly GCA_011764245.1). Lineage (NCBI taxonomy): Eukaryota > Metazoa > Arthropoda > Insecta > Hemiptera > Aleyrodidae > Trialeurodes > Trialeurodes vaporariorum. Next base: position 11,043,151 of record VMOF01000111.1, on the reverse strand, counting down.
TACAGAGACATTTTTGGTTAGTATTTTACAAAAAAAAGGTACCTAACCAAAAACAAAACTCATATTTTTGTAAAATCGCAAACCGCCTTTCAACGGCAGTTTTATTCGTTGGTAATAAAATTGAGTTCCCTACCTTTCCCCTCCCTCCACCCCCTCAATTAATATTTTATTGAGGAACACCATTTAGGGGATCGACTACCGCAGTTATGGTTGTGATGAGTTTCAGCTCAGCAATTACTTTGTTTGAGCGTGTACTGAGGTCAAAAGTATCAGGAAGCGTTCACGGAAAAAAAACCACGGTGAAAATAACCATACGGATACCTGATTTTGGCACCTGCTAGATGTTTCGGTAATGTTAACCAGAAGTATACTATGTTTTGACTAGGTTGTAGGTGATGTTACCTGATTGCATGTCGAATTTACTCGAAGAATCGGTAAATGTACCATACTTCTGGTCAAGTTTACCATAACATCTAGCAGGTGCCAAAATCAGGTATCCGTATGGTTATTTTCACTAATCTTTTTTTTCCGTGTAATTGAGTCACCGAAAATTCCCGTGAGCTTTTCTTGTTGGTAGAGCCAAACAAGTCAGGGCTGCCGTTTTGCGTAGAATCAATGCTATTTTTAATTCACCGATGATTCCACCGGTTGAGAAAAGATTACACAGTTCAGTTCAGTGTATGACTGTAATGCACGAAAATACTCGCATCTGTAATCTTTCCTTAATCGGTGGAAACTCCGTTGATTAATTAAAATATCCGCAAGTTTTTTTAAAGTCATCGACGACTCCACCGGTTGAGAAAAGATTACAGATGCGAGTATTTCAGTTTATCATAGTCATGCACTGAACTGAGCTGTGTAATCTTTTCTCAACCGGTGGAATCATCGGTGAATTAAAAAATAGCATTGATTCTACGCAAAACGGCAGCCCTGAAACAATTGGTTAGTGCCTGGAGTAGGACATCTTATAAAGGTCCGTAGCTAACCGCTTTTTATATCGGAAAATGGAAATCGGGAGAGTTGGCAACGGAGTGAAGCAACTATGCCGTTACGTGCGGAGAAAATAATAACACAAGTTGATGTTGAAGAAAGAATCCATCTAATGATAGTCTATGCGTAAATGCACTGTTCCTTGATTCCTTGGTGGGTCCCGTGCACGATTGCCAGATGCTGAAACAAGGAATTTGCCTACTTCATATTTTTAAGGGGAATGAGAAGCGGAAAAAACAGCTCGTGAATTGCACTCTATGGATAACTAACTCCTTCGAAAAACACTATGGGAAAAGAGGCGATCTTTGGGTCCGATGCGGAGCCTTAAGCACAGAATGGGGCTATTGCACACTTTTGCTATAAGCGATTTAACACTAGAACGCCCGGACTTATGCTCCTACCTAAAACGCCCAGCGTCCCAAAATTGGGACAATGCTGTAAAGTGCAGAATGTTATTTTATATGTTATCGATCAAAGTGTTATTTGGACTTATAAACTTTGTTAGACTAATTGTACGAGATTTCTACTTTGTTTCAAGCATTTTTTTGCCTATTCATGCAAATGAAGGGGCATTAGTTTACTATTTTGCTATAATTTTGTTCTTTCGATCCCTAATAAAAGTACGTAAAACATTAAACTTAACTTAAAACACTTATATCTATGGGCCTGCTGTATGTATGCTATGGTAAATACCCCCCCCCTCCCTTCACCCCCTCCCCACCCCCTCATTTCAGCTTCCCCTTTCACGATATTTTATCCCAAAAATGCATAAGATCATCTCACGGTAATTTTACACACAACCTAAAATGACACAAATGGGGCTCTTGCAAACTTTTGCTGTGAGCAAATGAAAAGTCCGTTCTGATGTTTACACCAGTAGAAATCACAAAAACCACTTGGAGAAAGTCTCAAATTCAGAAATAAACTCACATAATTGCTATAACGGCAAGTTCGTAGTTCGGGGCGACTCAACGCAGATATCATAGAAGATTCTTGTCTAATTAGTCACTTTCTCTAAGGAAACAGAGAGATATGTCTCAATTTAAATGGGAATCTCCCATGATACCTGCGTCTCTCCGCCATTAAGCCCGATTCTGAGAGTACGGAGTTTGCGATTTTTAGTGTGCACATCGTCATTTTTACAGGTTTATGTGCAAAAATCAACTCTTCAATTCTCTAAAGCAAAAGTTTGCAAGAGTCCCATTTGTCCTCTAAGATTCACTTTCCATTCTCAACACTTCTATTTATAATGACAAATAATTCTCGCAATTGCGAGGAAGAATTAGAAGAGAGGGAAACAAGAGGGAGGGAATACAAAGCTTACCTTCTTGCGATTGTTTTTTTGTTTTGTTTTTTTTCGTTTGTTTTTGTTTGATTTGTTTGCACAAGATTTTGGTCTATCAGTGTTAGAAACAATGAAGCTGTTGCAAACTTTTGCTGTGAGCAAATGAATAGTCTAATATGATGTAAAAACAAGCAATAATCACGAAAACCACAATGAAAAAGTATAAAATTTAGTAATAATTTCACATAACTGCGATGAAGGCAAGTTTTTAATGGCGGATCAACGCAAATGTCACTTTTTCTACGGAAACACAGAGATGTATTTCATTTTAGATATAGGACTCTCCCATGACACCTGCGTCCTGCGTCGCTCCGCCACTAAGTCCGATTCTGAGAGTGAATTTCGTGATTTTTTAGTGTACTTATCATCATTTTTACAGGTTTTTATGCAAGAAACAACTCTTCCATCTCCTATTGCAAAAGTTTGCAAGAGCCTCATTATGCCCAAGAATAAATAATCAAAAGGGAAATGAGCAGAATTTTTTTAATAGAAAATAGGAGGAATTGAAGGCGCCGGAACTAATGAGGGTAACCAGGAATTTTTTCGGGGCGGTTCTCTCAAACAAGTTCATATTATATCATTCGTGGTTTCTGAACACTAACATCTCAGAGGGGTTCTTCCAAATACGTGCAAACTTGTGTGTGAGAAAGAGAGAGTTTTCACGTAGGAGTAGGGTTTCAATTGAACACTCTTCTAATATGTAGATATTTTTGTATGGAGTGTAATTTCATTTAAAAAATTGGAGAAAATGTCAGGTCAAAAATAGAAATAACGCAGGTACAGAGACATTTTTTGGTTGGTATTTCACATAGAAGGTACTAAAGCAAAAACAAAACACACATTTTTGTAAAATCGCAAACCGTCTTTCAACGGCAGTTTTATTCGTTGGTAATAAAATTGAGTTCCCTACCTTTCCCCTCCCTCCACCCCCTCAATTAATATTTTATTGAGGAACACCATTTAGGGGATCGACTACCGCAGTTATGGTTGTGATGAGTTTCAGCTCAGCAATTACTTTGTTTGAGCGTGTACCGAGGTCAAAAGTATCAGGAAGCGTTCACGGAAAAAAACCACGGTGAAAATAACCATACGGATACCTGATTTTGGCACCTGCTAGATGTTTCGGTAATGTTAACCAGAAGTATACTATGTTTTGACTAGGTTGTAGGTGATGTTACCTGATTGCATGTCGAATTTACTCAAAGTATCGGTAAATGTACCACACTTCTGGTCAAGTTTACCATAACATCTAGCAGGTGCCAAAATCAGGTATCCGTATGGTTATTTTCACTAATCTTTTTTTTCCGTGTAATGGGTCTGTTGCAAACTTTTACTACAGCGCTGCGGAGTGTTCAATCTCGTGTAAAATCGCGTGAAAAGTCCATTGGTGGCATCAGAAATTCATGAAATGAAATAATAAACTCACGAGAGACGTTTATTGAAAACCAAGATGGCGGTAAAATATTGAGCAGCCTGTATGCATGCACTACGAACATCGAAGGATAGCCAACCTCACAATATCGATCACGCCCAATCACAACGTAAATAAACACATAACCTCTGAAGCTGTGAGGTTGTCAACGTTGGCAATCCTTGGATGTTAAAGGTGCATGCATACAGATTGCTCGATATTTTACCACCATCTTGGATTTCATTAAACGTCTCTTGTGAGTTTATTATCGCATTTCATGACTTTCTGATGCCACCAATGGACTTTTCGGGCGATTTTACATACGAAGAAACACTATTTATCGTTGTAGCAAAAATTTGCAACAGACCCATTGAGTCACCGAAAATTCCCGTGAGCTTTTCTTGTTGGTAGAGCCAAACAAGTGGTTAGTGCCTGGAGTAGGACATCTTATAAAGGTCCGTAGCTAACCGCTTTTTATATCGGAAAATGGAAATAGGGAGAGTTGGCAACGGAGTGAAGCAACTATGCCGTTACGTGCGGAGAAAATAATAACACAAGTTGATGTTGAAGAAAGAATCCATCTAATGATAGTCTATGCGTAAATGCACTGTTCCTTGATTCCTTGATTCCTTGGTGGGTCCCGTGCACGATTGCCAGATGCTGAAAGTGGAATTTGCCTACTTCATATTTTTAAGGGGAATGAGAAGCGGAAAAAACAGCTCGTGAATTGCACTCTATGGATAATGCACTCTATGGATAACTCCTTCGAAAAACACTATGGGAAAAGAGGCGATCTTTGGGTCCGATGCGGAGCCTTAAGCACAGAATGGGGCTATTGCACACTTTTGCTATAAGCGATTTAATAGTCGATTGTGGCGTAAAAACCTCAAAAAATAACGATGGTGGCACTAAAAACTTCTAAAATCCACTCCTAAACTCAATAAACGCAGTTATTTGCGGGAGCGTAATGGTGGCCGAAGGCACTAACAATGGGAGATTCCCATCTAACAATTCTGAATCTCCATCAAGAAGTGACCAATAAGAGACTACTTTCATTTGACACCGGTGTCACTTGGTGTTGCGGTACCATTCATCGGATGTGGATCATCACTCTGATGACTAATTACTCTGTGAATCATCCTTGTCAGCATAGAAAGAGTGACGAAATTAAGATAGGAATCTCCTATTGTTAGTGCCTTCGGCCACCATTACGCTCGCGCAAATAACTGCGATTATTGAGTTTAGGAGTGGGTTTTGGAAGTTTTTAGTGCCGTCATCGTTATTTTTTTAGGTTTTTACGCCATAATCGAGTATGAAATCGCTTATAGCAAAAGTGTGCGATAGCCCCATACTCTAATCAGAACGGAAACTCGAATTCATTTTGAAACATTCTTTACTTCGGGCCGCCATGTTGGAAAGTGAGCATTTTCGGCAATCTTCGGCAGATCTTCGGCAACTAACCGGGATGTGATTGGTCGTATAGACTGAAAAAGCACGTCCGCCATCTTGAGAAGTGAGGCACAGTTGCCAGTTTGTGCTGGTAAATTCTAAATCTTGTTTCCATTGGCTCTTATGGGAGTTTCCGTTCTGATTAGGGTATTCTGTGCCTTAAGTAATCGATACTTCTTGTCGGTTTGAAGCGGTATGGGTATTGTGAAACAATAAGAAACCCGGAGCCACGAAAAAACCTTGAAACGCAATAATTCGTTTATTGAATGAAATGATACGCAAGTGTATAGACTATTTTACATCAAAACGATACATCCTATCGATTGGCGACCGGGCCCGACACCCGTACGGAGAAAAAAGTCTCCTATAAAAATGGCCATGATTCTAATAAAACGTTCCCGAAAAGAAGTTCTGGAAAAGACCAGGACAGTTCCGGTCAGTGGCGCACCGAGAACTTTAGTTTGGTGGGGGTTTCACCGCAAATTTTTCATTTTCTGAGGCCTTGGGGAGGGGGGGTGTTTGAAAGAAATTTTGGCCGAAGATGACCTTTTTCAGGGCAAAATCTAGATGCTTAGGGGGGGGGGGGGTTTGACCCTAAAACCACCCCCTTCGGTGCGCCACTGGTTCCGGTATTTTAGGTCGAATTGTGACTGATTTGGGTCTAAATTTTATCATTTTTTGGCCAAATTAATCAAGCATTTTTGATCAAAGTAATATGCTGAAAAACGCCAAATTTTCTGGTCGAAATTCCCGGAATTCTACGTAGAAAGGTTAGAATTATCTTAAAAACAGCCAGAGTAAACCACGCTTGAAAATGACGGGCACTTGATAGCAGTGGCGGACCCAGGAAACTTTTCTGGGGGGAGGGGCACGCCTGTGAAATTTTGAAATTTGAAGCGTTGGAGGAAGCAATTTCGGGCTATTTTCTATAGAACAAAGGCAACATTTGAGGCTTCTGGGGGGGGGGCGTTCCCCCCTGGATCCGCCACTGCGTGATAGCGACTTAATACGATTGTGAGATGATCGTTCCTAATAATCTCTCAGAGGTCCTCGGACGTCAATCGATACGATACATTTGTTTTATTAAAAGAGTCTGGTTATAGCTGCACCCTTAACTCGAGTCTGAGGAACAAGTCCACAGATTGCTACCCTATAAGCGAACTAGATATTATGTCTTCTAATCCGCCCTCACATGTTAGTTCCTCACGTTGCGTTGAGGTATAGCTCTAAAAAATATAAGAGGGTTGTGTCGACCCACATTTTGTGCGAGTTGTGCTTACCTGCACGGTTTTAAAGTTAACACGTTCGGTTCGTCCATAATTTTAATGTCCGCCTCAAAGCTGCAGCATTCTAAGTGTAAATGCGGTCCGGGCGGGCTCATAATCAGCGGGGGAAAAAATAAAATAATAATAATAATAATAATAAAAGCGGCAAATCACGAGCATAAAATATAGAGGTTTAAAGGGTCAACCCCCCCCCCCCCCCCCACGCCTGTGTATAATACCCAACGTGACGCGGCCGGGCGGCCTCTTTCGAAACTAAGACAAGCAAAGCAGAGTTTCATCAGTGAACCATTGAACCATTCATTCGTCATGAATTCTTCGGGATCAACATTTCACGACGATTACTCGAGAAATGCCAAAGATTTACTCTTGGAATTATTTGTGTTCTCATGTGCCAAATACATAGACACAGCACATAATTATATGGTACATGCTCCCCCACTGTGGTCGTCAGTGTCACGCGTCACTCGAGATCGATTGAATTTCATGGTTTCACATGTGAGAAGAAGTTCGTGCATTTATACTTATTCTCGTCCTGATTTTGAACACCGCGATGATACAGGATTCCATTTTTACCTCCAAACGTTTTGATTTTGAAACCTTCGATCAAGAAAAAGTTTTTAAGCTGCGCTTATTTATCAGGAAACAATCCTTCTAGAGTGAATCACACACCGATGGAAAAATAATATGACACTTTTTGAAGGTCATACAGTCTAAAAAGTTCTTACAGTGAGTGCGTATACCCTAATGATTCCAAAGTTCCTTAGTTCTCTGACAGAAACTAACAAAAACAAAAAAACAAAAACAAAAAGCAGCGGGGATTTCAAACGATTTAAAGTTTAGCAAGGATGTAACATCAATTAAAACCATGGTTGTAATATGAAAATTGCCTCAACGGGGGGCGGGGGTGGCCGGTGGGGTCCCATGGGGGGGGGGGGTGAATGGGTGGTGCACGGAAAAAAAACGACTGGTATAGAATGTACCATCTGCATAGCTGATTTATAGGAGTCTGCTATCAAGTGTCGTAAATTTTAACTTCATAACGTAAATGCAACGCACGTTATGGTAAATTATGATATCCTGTTGGTACATTTCACCACAAGGTACTTTACATGTACTTACCATACGATGGTAAAAGTTACAATAGTTGATAGCAGACTCCAAATTTAGCAATGCAGATGGTAAATTCCACCAGTCGTTTTTTCCTGGAGGGGGGAGGGCTTCTCGACCAGTGTTTCCAGAACATCCGCTACAGCTTGAATCTTTCGTCAGGTTTCCAACAGATGGGAAACACTCCTCAAAGTTGGGTTGAAAGTCTCCCAAAGTTTTGACGACTTTCCTTAAAGACCTTGCCGTCCTTGCCGTGCCAGTAGGAGAGCGTATAAGAAAATTTATATCTTATTTTTGAAAACGCGTTAGAAAGAATCAAAGTGGTTTTCGATTCTGTAAACTGTAAAGCGGGTAATAAATAAAATTAAAATTAGGGTTTATCGATTTTTTATACAATGAAGTATCGAAAAACCAATTTGATACTTTCAAACGCGTTTTTCTTAAAAGTGTATAAATTTTCTTACGCACGTAATTCTCCCAGCAAGGTCTTCAATTTCAGCCGAACATTTGGCTGTATTATCAGCAACCCCACAGTTTTGCCAACACTCTCACCCTGCAATTTGTATCCATGCCGCATCTAACCGCATGCATAGATTCCTCGGAATTGAAGTTCCGATGGTAGTACGTGCGCTATCTAAAAGTATCTAAAATAACTACTCGTATTCCTCGTCCGGTGTTTGAGTGTTGTTTGGACCTTATGACTTCGAGATGTCCCAACAAGGCTAGAGAGATAGTTGGCGAGAGCAAGACCCACACTCTAGCCTCAACAAAGCATCCTCAATCATATATTATTTTATCTCTCTCTCTCTCTCTCTCTCTCTCTCTCCCTCTCCCTCTCTCTCTTTGCCCATTAGATTACATGCGTTAGATAAGGAAGGAGAGAAGGGTTGTCACGTGACTTTAGCCTTTATTCCTGTCTTTTTTTCAACACATGCAGTCAAATGAGCAGAGAGAGAGAGAGAGAGAGAGAGAGAGAGAGAGAGAGAGAGAGAGAGAGAGAGAGAGAGAGAGAGAGAGAGAGAGAGAGAGAGAGAGAGAAATTCCTATAGCTACAGCTATGTCCTCAATATGATTCCAAACTAGAATCATAAATAAACAAACTCAATTATTAGTTATTCATTATAGTTATTTACGAAAAGGATCGCGTGAAAGGATCCTAGATCCACCATAGACCAGGAGAATTGTCTCCACGAGAGACGGCGGATCCTCACAATCAACGCCACGGCCAGCGCGGTGTTGCGTGGCGTGCGACGCGCCTTGCCCAGACTACAGTGCGGCGAGGCGTCACGGACTCCGTGGAGGGCGGCAAAATGCAATGTGCAGGGGGCGGCCTCAGTCTCAGCCTCAGCTTGCGAAGTAGCCGAGTTTCGCCCACGGTGGCGGGCGGGCGGTGGTGGTGACTGGTGAGGGGGAGGGGAAACCGATGCGATGTTTGATGAACGGCATCGCAGGCGACTCTCCGTTGCGTTGCGCCGCGCCGACGCGACAAGACGCGGGACATGCGTTCGTAACGCATAATAAACAAATAATTGAGCCGATAATTATATTTCAAACGCTTTGAAAATGTGCCAAAAGCGAATATCGGGCCGTTATGGGTTCTGAGCGATGCGAACGATCCTGCGTTGCCCGACTATGATCTTTTTACAATCTCCAGCGAGGCGGGGTTGGTGCAGGTCGCTGGATGGTGGGAAAGAGCGTGACGCTATATTTACACGAAAGAATATAGTTCGGTGATAAGATGCTTCCGGGTCCAATTTATATTTGGTCACCGTGACCCTTGGTAAAACTTAGCTGCACGAGAGAGGACTCAGAAGTGTTTTAAAATGCGCACTTTTTCAGCGGTAATAAAGCTAAAAGCGTCAGTGGCTTAGCCACTGCCGCTTTTAGTTATAGGTATAGGGCAGTAATAATGGGAGATTCCTATCATAATTTCGTCACTCTCTCTATGCTGACAAAGTGACAAGGATGATTCACAGAGTAATAATAGTCATCAGAGTCAGAGTACCTAGTGATTCATGGTACCATCACACCTGATGACACCGGTGTCAAATGAAAGTCGTCTCTTATTGGTCACTTCTTGATGTAGTTACAGTATTGTTAGATGGGAATCTCCCATTATTACTGCCCTCAGCCACCATTACGCTCGCGCAAATAAAAGCGTTTATTGAGCTCAGGAGTAAATTTTGAAAGTTTATAGTGCTGCCATCGTTATTTTTGGAGGTTTTTACACCAGGATAGATAACTTACTGCAAAAGTGTGCAACAGCATTTTGTTATCTATTGGACGTCTTGAGTAGAATAACCTGGAGTTCACAAAACGCGGACATTGTCTGAATTTCAAAATCTGACCGGACGTTGAACAAAGGCGGATTAACCGGGAATGTATTTATCGCGAAATTCGGACAGTTGGTAACCCTACTTGCGTCCTTCTTAAGGGGATGGCGTTAATTTAGTAAAGGTAGCGCGTCCTCTACATGTATTTCAACCAGGGCTGCCGTTTTGCGTATAATTAATGCTATTTTTCAAGTCACCGATGATTCCACCGGTTAAGAAAAGATTACACAGCTCAGTTCAGTGTATGACTGTAAAGCACGAAAATACTCTGATCGTAATCTTTTCTCAACCGGTGGAGTCGTCGATGACTCTACAAAACTTGCGGAAATTTTAATTAATTAACGGAGTTTCCACCGAGTGAGAAAAGATTTACAGATGCGAGTATTTCCGTGCATTACAATCATACAATGAACTGAACTGCGTAATCTTTTCTCAAGCGGTGGAATCATCGGTGAATAAAAAAAAAATAGCTTTGATTATACGCAAAACGGCAGCTCTGATTTCTACGGTTGCTGCGTTTCGACGACGCAACTCGCAATGCAACGTGGGTACAGTTCGTTTGAAAAAGCGCGCGGCGAGACGCAACGTGCGTCTTCTCCGTCGTTGGACGTCGTGAGCGACGCCACCGCGTCGGGTTGGTCGGTCGGTCGCCGCGCCGCCGCGTCGACGTCCGCGCCCTCTTGCGAAAGACATGCGAAGGATAATGAACGGCGAGCATCACGAATCAGATTTATGCAACGCCATGCCATCATCTCCTCTGTCTCCCATCTCTAACCTCCCCCCCCCCCGCCTTCTTAAAAGGCGCCCTTTCCCTCCGCCCCCCCGCCTCCGACTCCCGGTGTCATTTGGTGTTGCGGTACCATTCATCGGATGTGGATCCACTCTGATGACTAATTACTCTGTGAATCATCCTTGTCAGCATAGAAAGAGTGACGAAATTAAGATAGGAATCCCCCATTGTTAGTGCCTTCGGCCACCATTACGCTCGCGCAAATAACTGCGATTATTGAGTTTAGGAGTGGATTTTGGAAGTTTTTAGTGCCGCCATCGTTATTTTGTTAGGTTTTTACGCCATAATCGAGTATGAAATCGCTTATAGCAAAAGTGTGCAATAGCCCCATACTCTAATCAGAACGGAAACTCGAATTCATTTTGAAACATTCTTTACTTCGGGCCGCCATGTTGGAAAGTGAGCATTTTCGGCAATCTTCGGCAGATCTTCGGCAACTGACCGGGATGTGATTGGTCGTATAGACTGAAAAAGCACGTCCGCCATCTTGAGAAGTGAGGCACAGTTGCCAGTTTGTGCTGGTAAATTCTAAATCTTGTTTCCATTGGCTCTTATGGGAGTTTCCGTTCTGATTAGGGTATTCTGTGCCTTAAGTAATCGATACTTCTTGTCGGTTTGAAGCGGTATGGGTATTGTGAAACAATAAGAAACCCGGAGCCACGAAAAAACCTTGAAACGCAATAATTCGTTTATTGAATGAAATGATACGCAAGTGTATAGACTATTTTACATAAAAACGATACATCCTATCGATTGGCGACCGGGCCCGACACCCGTACGGAGAAAAAAGTCTCCTATAAAAATGGCCATGATTCTAATAAAACGTTCCCGAAAAGAAGTTCTGGAAAAGACCAGGACAGTTCCGGTCAGTGGCGCACCGAGAACTTTAGTTTGGGGGGGGTTTCACCGCAAATTTTTCATTTTCTGAGGCCTTGGGGAGGGGGGGTGTTTGAAAGAAATTTTGGCCGAAGATGACCTTTTTCAGGGCAAAATCTAGATGCTTAGGGGGGGGGGGGGTTTGACCCTAAAACCACCCCCTTCGGTGCGCCACTGGTTCCGGTATTTTAGGTCGAATTGTGACTGATTTGGGTCTAAATTTTATCATTTTTTGGCCAAAACAATCAAGCATTTTTGTTCAAAGTAATATGCTGAAAAACGCCAAATTTTCTGGTCGAAATTCCCGGAATTCTACGTAGAAAGGTTAGAATTATCTTAAAAACAGCCAGAGTAAACCACGCTTGAAAATGACGGGCACTTGATAGCAGTGGCGGACCCAGGAAACTTTTCTGGGGGGAGGGGCACGCCTGTGAAATTTTGAAATTTGAAGCGTTGGAGGAAGCAATTTCGGGCTATTTTCTATAGAACAAAGGCAAAATTTGAGGCTTCTGGGGGGGGACGTTCCCCCGTGGATCCGCCACTGCGTGATAGCGACTTAATACGATTGTGAGATGATCGTTCCTAATAATCTCTCAGAGGTCCTCGGACGTCAATCGATACGATACATTTGTTTTATTAAAAGAGTCTGGTTATAGCTGCACCCTTAACTCGAGTCTGAGGAACAAGTCCACAGATTGCTACCCTATAAGCGAACTAGATATTATGTCTTCTAATCCGCCCTCACATGTTAGTTCCTCACGTTGCGTTGAGGTATAGCTCTAAAAAATATAAGAGGGTTGTGTCGACCCACATTTTGTGCGAGTTGTGCTTACCTGCACGGTTTTAAAGTTAACACGTTCGGTTCGTCCATAATTTTAATGTCCGCCTCAAAGCTGCAGCATTCTGAGTGTAAATGCGGTCCGGGTGGGCTCATAATCAGCGGGGGAAAAAATAAAATAATAATAATAATAATAATAATAATAATAAAAGCGGCAAATCACGAGCATAAAATATAGAGGTTTAAAGGGTCAACCCCCCCCCCCCCCCCCACGCCTGTGTATAATACCCAACGTGACGCGGCCGGGCGGCCTCTTTCGAAACTAAGACAAGCAAAGCAGAGTTTCATCAGTGAACCATTGAACCATTCATTCGTCATGAATTCTTCGGGATCAACATTTCACGACGATTACTCGAGAAATGCCAAAGATTTACTCTTGGAATTATTTGTGTTCTCATGTGCCAAATACATAGACACAGCACATAATTATATGGTACATGCTCCCCCACTGTGGTCGTCAGTGTCACGCGTCACTCGAGATCGATTGAATTTCATGGTTTCACATGTGAGAAGAAGTTCGTGCATTTATACTTATTCTCGTCCTGATTTTGAACACCGCGATGATACAGGATTCCTTTTTTACCTCCAAACGTTTTGATTTTGAAACCTTCGATCAAGAAAAAGTTTTTAAGCTGCGCTTATTTATCAGGAAACAATCCTTCTAGAGTGAATCACACACCGATGGAAAAATAATATGACATTTTTTGAAGGTCATACAGTCTAAAAAGTTCTTACAGTGAGTGCGTATACCCTAATGATTCCAAAGTTCCTTAGTTCTCTGACAGAAACTAACAAAAACAAAAAAAAAAAACAAAAAGCAGGGGGGATTTCAAACGATTTAAAGTTTAGCAAGGATGTAACATCAATTAAAACCATGGTTGTAATATGAAAATTGCCTCAACGGGGGGCGGGGGTGGCCGGTGGGGTCCCATGGGGGGGGGGGGTGAATGGGTGGTGCACGGAAAAAAAACGACTGGTATAGAATGTACCATCTGCATAGCTGATTTATAGGAGTCTGCTATCAAGTGTCGTAAATTTTAACTTCATAACGTAAATGCAACGCACGTTATGGTAAATTATGATATCCTGTTGGTACATTTCACCACAAGGTACTTTACATGTACTTACCATACGATGGTAAAAGTTACAATAGTTGATAGCAGACTCCAAATTTAGCAATGCAGATGGTAAATTCCACCAGTCGTTTTTTCCTGGAGGGGGGAGGGCTTCTCGACCAGTTTTTCCAGAACATCCGCTACAGCTTGAATCTTTCGTCAGGTTTCGAACAGATGGGAAACACTCCTCAAAGTTTGGGTTGAAAGTCTCCCAAAGTTTTGACGACTTTCCTTAAAGACCTTGCCGTCCTTGCCGTGCCAGTAGGAGAGCGTATAAGAAAATTTATATCTTATTTTTGAAAACGCGTTAGAAAGAATCAAAGTGGTTTTCGATTCTGTAAACTGTAAAGCGGGTAATAAATAAAATTAAAATTAGGGTTTATCGATTTTTTATACAATGAAGTATCGAAAAACCAATTTGATACTTTCAAACGCGTTTTTCTTAAAAGTGTATAAATTTTCTTACGCACGTAATTCTCCCAGCAAGGTCTTCAATTTCAGCCCGACATTTGGCTGTATTATCAGCAACCCCACAGTTTTGCCAACACTCTCACCCTGCAATCTGTATCCATGCCGCATCTAACCGCATGCATAGATTCCTCGGAATTGAAGTTCCGATGGTAGTACGTGTTCTATCTAAAAGTATCTAAAATAACTCCTCGTATTCCTCGTCTGGTGTTTGAGTGTTGTTTGGACCTTATGACTTCGAGATGTCCCAATAAGGCTAGAGAGATAGTTGGCGAGAGCAAGACCCACACTCTAGCCTCAACAAAGCATCCTCAATCATATATTATTTTATCTCTCTCTCTCTGTCTCTCTCTCTCTCTCTCTCTCTCTCTCTCTCTGTCTCTCTCTCTCTCTCCCTCTCTCTCTTTGCCCATTAGATTACATGCGTTAGATAAGGAAGGAGAGAAGGGTTGTCACGTGACTTTAGCCTTTATTCCTGTCTTTTTTTCAACACGTGCGTCGTGCAGTCAAATGAGCAGAGAGAGAGAGAGAGAGAGAGAGAGAGAGAGAGAGAGAGAGAGAGAAATTCCTATAGCTACAGCTATGTCCTCAATATGAATCCAAACCAGAATCATAAATAAACAAACTCAATTATTTGTTATTCATTATAGTTATTTACGAAAAGGATCGCGTGAAAGGATCCTAGATCCACCATAGACCAGGAGAATTGTCTCCACGAGAGACGGCGGATCCTCACAATCAAGAGGAGCATGGTGCCTTTAACGCCACGGCCAGCGCGGTGTAGCGTGGCGTGCGACGCGCCTTGCCCAGACTACAGTGCGGCGAGGCGTCACGGACTCCGTGGAGGGCGGCAAAATGCAATGTGCAGGGGGCGGCCTCAGCCTGAGCCTCAGCTTGCGAAGTAGCCGAGTTTCGCCCACGGTGGCGGGCGGGCGGTGGTGGTGACTGGTGAGGGGGAGGGGAAACCGATGCGATGTTTGATGAACGGCATCGCAGGCGACTCTCCGTTGCGTTGCGCCGCGCCGACGCGACAAGACGCGGGACATGCGTTCGTAACGCATAATAAACAAATAATTGAGCCGATAATTATATTTCAAACGCTTTGAAAATGTGCCAAAAGCGAATATCGGGCCGTTATGGGTTCTGAGCTATGCGAACGATCCTGCGTTGCCCGACTATGCTCTTTTTACAATCTCCAGCGAGGCGGGGTTGGTGCAGGTCGCTGGATGGTGGGAAAGAGCGTGACGCTATATTTACACGAAAGAATATAGTTCGGTGATAAGATGCTTCCGGGTCCAATTTATATTTGGTCACCGTGACCCTTGGTAAAACTTAGCTGCACGAGAGAGGACTCAGAAGTGTTTTAAAATGCGCACTTTTTCAGCGGTAATAAAGCTAAAAGCGGCAGTGGCTTAGCCACTGCCGCTTTTAGTTATAGGTATAGGGCAGTAATAATGGGAGATTCCTATCATAATTTCGTCACTCTCTCTATGCTGACAAAGTGACAAGGATGATTCACAGAGTAATAATGGTCATCAGAGTCAGAGTACCTAGTGATCCATGGTACCATCACACCTGATGACACCGGTGTCAAATGAAAGTCGTCTCTTATTGGTCACTTCTTGATGTAGTTACAGTATTGTTAGATGGGAATCTCCCATTATTACTGCCCTCAGCCACCATTACGCTCGCGCAAATAAAAGCGTTTATTGAGCTCAGGAGTAAATTTTGAAAGTTTATAGCGCTGCCATCGTTATTTTTGGAGGTTTTTACACCAGAATAGATAGCTTACTGCAAAAGTGTGCAACAGCATTTTGTTATCTATTGGACGTCTTGAGTAGAATAACCTGGAGTTCACAAAACGCGGACATTGTCTGAATTTCAAAATCTGACCGGACGTTGAACAAAGGCGGATTAACCGGGAATGTATTTATCGCGAAATTCGGACAGTTGGTAACCCTACTTGCGTCCTTCTTAAGGGGATGGCGTTAGTTTAGTAAAGGTAGCGCGTCCTCTACATGTATTTCAACCAGGGCTGCCGTTTTGCGTATAGTTAATGCTATTTTTCAATTCACTGATGATTCCACCGGTTAAGAAAAGATTACACAGCTCAGTTCATTGTATGACTGTAAAGCACGAAAATACTCTGATCGTAATCTTTTCTCAACCGGTGGAGTCGTCGATGACTCTACAAAACTTGCGGATATTTTAATTAACTGACGGAGTTTCCACCGAGTGAGAAAAGAATTTACAGATGTGAGTATTTCCGTGCATTACAGTCATACAATGAACTGAGCTGTGTAATCTTTTCTTAACCGGTGGAATCATCGGTGAATAAAAAAAAATAGCATTGATTATACGCAAAACGGCAGGTCTGATTTTAGAGTCCCTTGATGGAAATATTGTATAGGGAGTACCGACACGAGCTCAACGAGTTGTGATTGGTCGTTGGTTTTAGGCTCTCACGGAGTCGAGCAAGAGTCGACGACATCGAAGGCTCCACACGAAAGGAGTCGATTCGTAGAGGAACGTATGGGAACGAACCGGAATGCCGGCAAATCCGCCTGTCCACCACTGGTCCACTGTCGAACTTAACCTTCGAATGCGTTCACGCGGTCGACAAAATCGACTCCTGTCAAAATGCATAAAGCGTCGTGTCGGTACTCCCTATACAATATTTCCATCAAGGGACTCTAGTCTGATTTCTACGGTTGTTGCGTTTCGACGACGCAACTCGCAATGCAACGTGGGTACAGTTCATTTGAAAAAGCGCTTGGCGAGATCCAACGTGCGTCTCCTCCGTTGTTGGACATCGTGAGCGACGCCACCGCGTCGGGTTGGTCGGTCGGTCGCCGCGTCGACGTCCGCGCCCTCTTGCGAAAGACATGCGAAGGATAATGAACGGCGAGCATCACGAATCAGATTTATGCAACGCCATGCCATCATCTCCTCTGTCTCCCATCTCTAACCCCCCCCCCCCCCTCCCCCCCGCCTTCTCAAAAGGCGCCCTTTCCCGCCGCCCCCCGCCTCCGACTCCCACCACGCTAGACGTGGACGAACCTCGTGTGCGCGTGCGCAGATGCTAGGTTTTGATGAATATGTTTTCGTGTTTTTGAAAGCCTGGCGGGCTCAGTCAACAAAGGCGGACGGACGGACGGACAGACGGACGGATCCGGACAGAACGGGACGGGACAGGAAGGGACGGACACCCGCCCTCTGTCCGATATCAACAGTGGGGCATAAATGAATGATTTGGTGGCCCAGAAAGATAGCTAAAATCACCTATAAATCATGAATAAATAACGCTCAAGACTACACAATTCATAACTGTAATGGGGCTCTTGCAAACTTTTGCTACAAGGGATTGAAGCAGGTGGTCACCGAAGGGGGTGGTTTTAGCCCCCCCCCCCCCCCAATCATCAATATTTTGCTCTAAAAAAAGGGCATCTTCGGCCAAAATTTCTTTCAACCCCCCCCCCCCCCCTTAGGCCTCAGAAAATGGATAATTTGCGGTGAAACCCCCACCAAATTAAAGTTCTTGGTGCGCCATTGGATTGAAGAGTTGATTCTTGCATGAAAACCTGTAAAAATTACGATGAGTTCACTCAAAAATCACGAAATTCCAATGAGCTATAACTTTAGAGTGGCACACATCAAGGAACGTTCCACTGGTTCATTGTTGTCACCTAGGGCGCCGCCATCTTGCCGTAAAAATCGATTTTGAGGTTAGATTTTGTAGGGCGTTTCCGGTCGTTCCGTGAACAAACTCGGGCATCGCCGGAAACGACCTACCAGCGACCTACAAAATTTAACCTCAAACCTTGGAATCTGCCATCCAAATTCCGCTTTTTCCCGGATTCCTTCTACCCTGTGTGGCACAAGGTGGACCAGCCCGCTGCCACTCTAAAGTTATAGCTCATTGCGAAATTCACTCTCAGAATCGGGCTTAATGGCGCATAGACGCAGGTATTATGGGAGATTTCTATCTAAATTGAGACATACCTCTGTGTTTCCGCAGAGAAAGTGACAAATCAGATAGGAATCTCCCATGATACCTGCGTAGAACCGCCATTACGATCTTGCTATTTAAGCAGTTATGTAGGTTTAATACTGAATTTTAGACTATCTCATTGTGATTTTTGTAATTTTCGCTGGCTTTTACATCAGATTGAACTATTCATTTGCTCACAGCAAAAGTTTTCAAGAGCCCCATCCTATGGTGAATTGGCAACTCTTACTTTTTCTAGTAGCATAAAGAGAAATCTGCTGTTAGACGAGACTCCTCTATTGAGCGACTCGCTTTACAAAAGCCATCTTGGAATGGGGTTGTTGCACAATTTTGCTAATAGCGATTTAATAGTCGATTCTGGTATAACAACCTCCAAAAATAACGATGGCAGCACTGAAAACTTCTGAAATCCACTCCTAAACTCAACAAACGCGTTCATTTGCACGGACGTAATGGTGGCTTAGAGCAGCAATAATGGAAAGTTTCCAGATAACAATGCTATGAAACTCCATCGAGAAGTGACCGATAAGAGCCAACTCTTACTTGACACCGGTGTCACGGTGCCATTCATCGGATGTGGGTCACTATACTCTGATGACTATAATTACTCTGTGAATCACCCTTGTCAGCATAGAGAGTGACGAAATTAAGATGGAACTATCCCATTATTAATGCCCTATTCCACCATTACAATCGCACAAAAGAAAGCGTTTACTGAGTTTAGGAGTGGATTTCGGAAGTTTTCAGTGCTGCCATCGTTGTTTTTGGAGGTTTTTACACCAGAATCGACTAAGTATTAAATCGCTTAAAGCAAAAGTGTGCAACATGCAGCCCCATTTGACAAACACATTTTTTGAGTTTGTGAGTCAATTATGGAATTGTTTGGTGCCCAAGGCATTTCTTTCGAGTGAATTTACACTTCAATTAACCATTTTTCATTGCTGAAGCAGAAGTTTGCAAAGGTCCATTTATAACGATGTTTTAAGTGTACCAAGTTGGTCGAAATGTTTAAACGATGATTTCGCATCCGTGGTATATATTATAATTATCCGAGTTTTGGCCACCAAATAAATTACTTTTTCCACCGTGCGATGGTGAGTCGGAGCTTTTGGAGCACAAGCAAGCGCCTGTCGCTTTACTTAAATCAGTGTCATATTATTCACGATTCATGTCCTCGTTCTTGAGAAGTTGAGTGTTGAAAGGTAAGCGGGACGCTTTTCAAAGTATTGCGGCACCAGGGGTGAGGTAAGGGGAGTATAAGTAAAAGCTTCACGAGAGGGGGAAAAAATGTAACGAAATTGGGATTAAATGAGAATGAGGCTTCTTGCTGGCTTGTTCTAAATATGAAAGAAATTTCGAATCTTGCGTAAAAAAAACAAAAAAAAACCAGTGACATGAAACAAATGAAGACCACATACAGCACATACACTTGCTTAGGTCCGACCGTTTTACGAGGAACATAAGTGTTTCACTTGGAGGCGTATATCGATCCAGGAACTCGGCTTTCTTTCTCTTCGCGCGTATTTAAACAGATACGTTAGAAAATGAGAGAGGGAGAGGACATCGCGAGAATTCAGCCCATATCTCTGTCCTTTTCTCGCACGTGCGTTAATTGGCAAAGAGAGAGATGCCAATTCCTGCGGATACGCCTTTGGACTTTTACTCCCACTTGTGTCAGGTACTAACTTGATATCTTTGGTACTTTGTATACGACTTTTATTTTGACGTTTTTCGAAGAATCTGCGGTCATTCTATCGCGTTTCGTCGATTCCGAGTTTCCGAAAAAGCGTTTCCCATTAACCGCGCTGGGTGGCCACGAGGAAAATATCTTACGATTAGGACAGAAACACCATTTGCAAGGAAGGATTCAATTCAGACAAACGATAAAAAGGGAATAAAAAATCGAAATGTTGCGTTTACTTGAGGAAAACCATCATTTGAGATGCAGAGTTAAGAGACAAAATTGGAACAGCTTATGGCTAGTGGTTTATGGTTTACATGGTAATGATGAGACCATTTGCCAAAAAAAAAATTGTGATCTTGGAAGGGTCATCAATGTTTATCGTCAGTGCAATAAATGCTGTTTCTGTCTTCTAATGGGGAAAATGTTTGTGCGTGGATACCTCATAATATCCTAATTTAATGGGATTCGTGTAAAATACAGCACTATAAAGGACTGAAGGTGATTTAGTGATGCTTGCAAATTGCAATGCATTCAGATTGAGATTGGAAAAATGATAAAGAAGAATTTGTACAAGTATAGAGTAGATGATAGAGTACTGTTAGTCAACTCCTTCAATTTTGGCTCAGGTAGGGCGTAGACCACCCGAAATGCTTTTATGTATGTTGATACGCACAGTGGCCGGGCGTGCCGTGACAAAACCATGAGTGTTACCGTAAACGTAAAAAACGTTTTGTGCAAAATTTTCTACTAAATAAGCGTTTTTAAGGGGAAAAATGTGTTCTCAAAAATTTGTCAGCAAAATAATTTTTGGACGGTCAAAAATTGTGAAAAGTTTGCGAACAGCTAATTTTTTCGAAAAACGGTCAAAATTGATAAAGCTATGGATTAGAAGACGTCTCTCTACCGTCCCTCAGCTTAGCCACGCTTCGTCACGCATAGTCACGCATAGTCACGCTTAGTCAAGCGCTAGTCAAGCGTGCGAGTGAGCGAGTCTATGCCAGTCTCTCTCCTTTTCTGCGTGTCGCACTTCTGGCAATTCTCTTGACCCTTTTCGATATTTTTCAAAGCTTTTTGAAAATGAAATAAACCTTTGCACTCACAGCGTTTCAACCTACACCGTAGGTGTCAAAGGTAACATGGACGGAACGCCACTGGATACGCATCGATGGTTGCCTACCTCAACCAAAATTTAAGAAGTTGCCGTTGGTACTTTTTACTTCGCCGACTGTATACGTACCGACAGAAATCCTGACATTTTCCATTTCAGAAAGCTTAAACCGGATAGTTTCTTCCACAGTATTGAAACTAAATGATTGATAAATTGTGTTAATCCAATGATTAATGATTTTTTAGCGGAAAAAAGCTATCAAACGCACCGTTAAATTATTTCGTCAGAGGACAGAGCGCCCTCCAAGAATTTACCTGCAGTTTACAAATAACATTTACTTAGGTCATCAATTCTAATAGTATCGATAAAAATGAACCAAAACTTTCGATCATCTGGCTGAAAGAGAGGATTGTTTGCAGTGGCGGTTCGTGAAATGCGATAAATCGATGTCTACTCCATTTAAAACTATAGAAAAGTATCGATTTCTCGGGGGTTCTATTGCACCCCCAGACGATCGATACTTTTCTACAGTTTTAAACGGAGTAGACATCGATATCTCGCATTTCACGAACCGCCACTGATTGTTTGATGCAGTCAAGTTCTACTATAATAATAGCCTAAACGCGTATTATGCTCGTAGATTAAAAATAGTTGGTGTGATTAAGTTTTTATTTGATCACCAAAAAATAAACAAAAACCAACCTTCTCATATATTCTTCAAACATTGAAAAAATTTCCACAGCATTCAGATATATCCCAGTATAATTGTATACTAACATTGATCACAGAAAAAGTAGGCATTCTTGGGCGGGGGAGGGGGCTGACTTGGAAAAAAAGTAAATAAATGGATAACAAAAAAAAAGAGCAAAGTATAATGATCATTTAATTATATAGAAGTTCGATTCAAGATCTGAATTAAAATAGAGATGGCCTCCACTTCTGAAGTTTTATTTAATTTTCTATTTTATGACTGATCACTATTTATTACTTTTCTCTACGATTAGTGTAAATGACAAAAGACTCCGGGCAAAAAAACAACTATCTGTGGAAAGAGCCTCCTTCAGGCGATATTCATCAAGTTAATGTAAAACCAATAATGATGAGACGAGACTACATAAAATGTTATAATTTTATGAACGAGAACGATAGTCTGTAATTTTGTGATTTTTAACGATCAAAATGAGTTGTACTCAAGAATCAATTTCGAAGTAAAAGTTATAAAATACCGGTTGAATGAATTTTTACGATTCAAAAGAATTTTACTGAAACAACTCATAACATAAATAAATCTGAATAATTAATTGTTAGAACTTAGAAGAGAAGTTTTATACTTAACATCCTTTGTCGTCATAAAATGCCGCACCAGACAGCTAGCACGCAAATGGTTATCCTACGCGGAATGTCAAGAAATTTTCTTAACGATTGCAACATCACGTGAACCAATAATTGTAGAAATCAAAGTAGTCCACAAAACGAAATTCAATAGAAAACTATAACTATTTTAAAGGCAAATAGGTTTTTTAAAAAATGCAAAAAACATTTTTAAAGCTATATGCCACAAGCTTAACTTTTGGTACAATCAGATGAAAATACTTTGACAGCCTCGCCGTTTGAGGAAAGTTTTCCCTTACATAAAAAAAAATAAAAATAAAAGAATAAAAAAAAAATAAACAATCAAAAACAGACAACAACACCTACAGCAGCAAAAAGGACTATCCAATTTTTTTGACGACTTCGGTTAGTTCTAAATTCAGCGGTTC
Organism: Trialeurodes vaporariorum; assembly: GCA_011764245.1. Lineage (NCBI taxonomy): Eukaryota > Metazoa > Arthropoda > Insecta > Hemiptera > Aleyrodidae > Trialeurodes > Trialeurodes vaporariorum. Next base: position 11,020,582 of record VMOF01000111.1, on the reverse strand, counting down.
ATAAATCATAAGCAAGCCAAATGGATGAAATATTCACTATAGTTACGAAGACATACAAGTCTTTATCACATTTTCTCGCAAAGAGCATTCAACTTTTGATCTTGAAAATTAATATTATCGGCAAAGGTAGCGTACACGTTTTAATTTTTCTAGGTGCTCAACAAATTGAGTAAAATTTAATTTTTGTTAAAAAATGAGAACCAATAACGAAGCTTTGAACAAAAACTGTCAGCCAAGCACAGACACTAATAATGAGACTATCTTTCACAATGGTCTACCACTGCCACTATACTTTCGATATAACGTAGCTATTGGTATTCCCAGGCCCGGGAACATTTCTTAAGTTTATATGGGTTTTGAAGAACGACCATTTGCCATGAATATGAATTGATCATCTTCAAAAAGGAAGACAGCGAGACGCAGAGCTCAAGAGATCAATTTTTGACCAAATGTGCTTAACAAGGTCTCAATTTATAGGAAAAATATCGGATTCACGAATCCGTTAACCGAAACTAACTTGCTAGCTTTTTTCGTTCGCTCAAAAAGTCGACCGTCACGGAAAAAAAAGATTAGTGATAAATAACCATACGGATACCTGATTTTGGCACCTGCTAGATGTTATGGTAAACTTGACCAGAAGTATGGTATACATTTACCGATACTTTGAGTAAATTCGACATACAATCAGGTAACATCACCTAGTCCTTGTCATAACATAGTATACTTCTGGTTAACATTACCATAACGTCTATCAGGTGCCAAAATCAGGTATCCGCATGGGCGCCGGCAGGGGGGGGGGCAAGGGGGGGGGGGGCACTTGCCCCCCCTGGAATTCAGAACAGTCAAAATTTCGCGAAGAAAAATGAAAGGACCGAAAGAAAATAAAATGTGAATTTAAGGAGTAATATAGTTGACGAACTTTATTATTAGTTTGTGTTGTCATTTTAACTCACTTTTTGCAAGGAATAGTATAATTATACATTTACTTACCATCCTTATCATCTGTTGTCCGTTTATGCATAAAATCAAACACGTCAAAATTATTATTACTATTCGGATACACCTAAAATGGCTTAATAATTGTACACTATTTGTATGAAGGGGGGAAAAAAAGTCTTCCCTTTTTCCTCGGAAACGGGGGGTGTCCCCCTTGACCTTTCATTGGGGTTCAAAAATTTCGCCCCCCCCTTGGAAATTTTTCTGCGGGCGCCCATGGGTATCCGTATGGTTATTTTCACCGTAGTTTTTTTTTCGTGGTTGCATTACTTTTTGGACAGCCTATATGTATAGTCGCTATACAGGAAGGTTTGTATCGAAATAAATGATCTGGAGCATCAACAGTCAACACTGCGGCTCCGCGTTTGCCGGCCGGCCCGGTGCTTGCGGTGCAAGTGCATCGGGCCAATCTGTGAAAATACTGATAATTCGAAAAATGCGAACGGCGGTTTCGAAGTCCGGTCTCCGGATAGCGCCGCCGTCGCGCCGCGGCCGTGACTTTAAAAAGCGTTCGCATCGGCCGCGCCATCATCGCGCCACGCAAAGCCGCTTTGCCGCTATTCAGGAGCGGCATGGCCCGGTCGCTTAACTTGTCTGCGCTAGCGTCGCGTCGCGTCGCGTCGGCATCGGAAAGCCAGCCGGCGGCTGAAAACAGGATGTTGAGAACGGTGTTCAACGTCATAAAAAACGGACAAGAAATATAAACCATTGATAAAATGGTCTCATGGGAGTCCTGAAAAGGAATCTGACAATGGGTTTTATACGATATCGCTCGGCGAGTCAGAAACTCAGAAGCGTTTAAAAAAAAGAGAGAAGAAAAAGAAAAAAAAAAGGGGGAAAAGGCTAAAACGGGCCAAGACGAGCGCGAGACAAGTGCACAACAACCACTAGCACACTAACTCGCTCGAACATACAAACACAAACTCAAGCATCGTCGCTGCGTCTACGCGCGCGCGCGCGCGCGCGCCTTTGCTGAGAAAAGATTAACAGCGGAGAGTCTAACGGAAGATTTGTTTTCCTGCTCTTATATGTATATAGAAGAGCCTGATCCTGCTATACTGAACTGCTGAACTACGGTCGTCTAGACAAGCTGCCTGCTGATCCTGCTGATCCTGCTAATCCTGAAGCTACAGCAGCCAACGAAGCCGCTGCATCAATAATTCTCGCGTCGCGCGCGTCTCCGCGTCTCTTTGTCTCGACCGTAATCCCGGCTAATTACAAATTCAGCCTGGCCTATAATAAGGCTATCTCGAGCTCATAATAGCCAATCAGAAGGCCAAATACGACAAGTTGGACTTTTAAAACGCGGTTGAAACATATCAACTTCTCAGTCGTAATTGAGACAAATTTTCACATGCTTTCCTACAGATTTCTTCCTCTTTGGATTCAACGCACAGTCGCCGGTCGCATGGGCATGGTCACGTACAGTTATCATGCTCAGAATTTTCTATTAAACAGTGAAATAACATCACGGAAGATACAGTTTTGTTAAAGTTTTATATCTATATATAGATTGAAAAGATTATAGTGAGAGGTCATCCGAGGATTGCGACAGGTCTGACTACTTCGCTAAATTAAGTATTTTTATCATATCTTTTGATGAATGGTAGTAGCCTCGTAGCGTCCATGTTTGCTTAGCGACACAAACACTTTAAAAATGGAGCTGTTGCAAACTTTTGCTAAAATCTTCTTAACAGTTGATAATGGGGCAAAACCCTGTAAAAATAACGAATAGCGCACTAAAAATCACGAAATCCACTCCCAAACTCATATACATATAATGCTTTCAAACGCGAGACTGTAAAGGCGGCCGTTGCCGCCTAGATCTTATGGCAATTGTATGCTTCTCCTTATTCTTGTGTGGTGTCGCGAGAACACCTCGTGAGGATGGAGCTGATTGAGATAGAGAAACCGAATGTTATCGGCGGCAACGACCGCCATTACTGTCTCATGGAACAATTTGTATCCACTACTTTCCTACCCACCTATTGAAGTCTCTTGACAACTTATAGAGCTGTCAGCTGAAGCATTCTATGAGTTTGAGAGTGGATTTCGTTATTTTTTAGTGAGCTAATCGTTATTTTTACAGGGTTTTACCCCATTATCAACTACTAATAAGCCGGTAGCAAAAGTTTGAAACAGCTGCATTGTCAACTTCAAAGTTGAGGATCTGAATCAGAAAGAGTGAAATTAAATAGTTTTTAAACAATTTTCACGTCGTCACAATGTCTTGTTCCTCAGAAAGATTTAATTATGACAACTTTCAATGAGAAAAATAATCTCAATTTTCAACTTTTCGTGGATACACGGAAAAAAAGACTGGTAGAATTTACCATCTGCATATCTGATTTTGGCGTCTGCTAGCAAGTATGGTAAAATTCACGATGATATGGTAAATGCAACGTACCTTGCTGTGAACTAAATAAGGTAACGTGCTGGTAGGTACATTTTACCAAAATCAGGTGAAATTTACCGAAATGCAACGTACCTTGTGGTGAACTAAATAAGGTAACGTGCCGGTAGGGACATTTTTACCAAAATCAGGTGAAATTTACCATACTTGATAGCAGACTCCAAAATCAGCTATGCAGATGGTAAATTCTACCTGTCTTTTTTTCCGTGTATCTTGCTAACCGCTCACCACAACCGTAGGTTAAAATAATAAACGGATGTTAATTGCTTATTTCTTCTAACGAAAGAATTAACCTTCGTACCTACACCTACAGATTCTTGGTCATTTTGTCTTAAGTTGGGAAGAGAGATTTTGGAACGAAACTCTCCGCAAGTGTTTCCCGTTAGTGATTCGCAAACGTACTATCGGGGACAAGGATACCACCTAATGCAAGGTATGCAATATGCCGCTAGTACACGGAAAAAAACTACGGTGAAAATAACCATACGGATATCTGATTTTGGCACCTGCTAGATGTTATATGGTAATGTTAACCAAAAGTATACTATGCAGTAGCGCAACGAGAGTTTCCTCATCTCTCTCTTTTCTCCATTAAGAAACGTATGTTAGACAAGGATGGACAAGGGGATAAAACCCCCTCTTTTTGTCCTTTTCCCACTTATACATTCAAATGGGAAATGAGAGAGATGGAAGAGATCCTGGTTGCGCTAGTGATACTATGTTTTGACTAGGTACTAGGTGATGTTACCTGATTGCACGTCGAATTTACTCTAAGTATCGGTAAATGTACCATACTTCTGGTCAAGTTTACCATAACATCTAGCAGGTGCCAAAATCAGGTATCCGTATGGTTACTTTCTCTAATCTTTTTTTTTCGTGTATAAATGCTTTTATTTTGGTGCATTTTATAATCTCGAGCACGTCTTACAAAGAGCCTTTTTAATAAAAAACAAATACCAGAAAACCTGAAATTTTTGAGAATGAATTGCGAATGTAAGCAGCGAATCGGTTGAAGTCGATTGATCGTGCACCAGTCACGTGAGTCTTCAGCCAGCACGTTGAACGGACGGTTTTCGGTTTCCGATGTTGCATGTTGACATCGAATCCACTATCCCGCGAGAAAGCATTTTTGGCAAGCAGGCCGCACGACTGAGAAAGGTGCGCTTGGTGGAGTCCGATCGTTACATTATAACGGTCAGCGTTTCATACACGGTTGCCACAAATGAAAGCGAAATCGTCATATCCCATCATATGCGATCACAGCAGAAAGTACTTGATTTGATTTAGAGGAAATGTGACAACATTGCGTGGAGCAGGAAGCGGAGTAATTAAAAATGGGCAGTTTAACAACATTCGCTGGACCACGTTCATCTTCTTTGCAGCGTGCTTCTTGCGCACCTTTCCTTTCGTAGAAAATCCCCTCCTCTCATTCTCTCTCTCTCTCTCTCTCTCTCTCTCTCTCTCTCTCTCTCTCTCTCTCTCTCTCTCTCTCTCTCTCTCTCTCTCTCTCTCTCTCCGATGGGTTCTCACCTCTTTCAGCGCGGTAATTCCTCACATATTTAACGTATGGTCCTTCCATTGTACCTAATTTAATGTCCGTTCGCTCCAGTTCCGGACTTTTGGAGCTTACCCAAGTTGGCCACTCTTTATCAAAAACTTCACACTTGCTGGCAGACCTCCTTGGTGTGTGGAGCGATTGAGGAGCAAGTTGAATGACCTTGGGCTTGAGCGCGAGACCGAACGAGGAACTCTTTCATAATTTATTCGTCAAAACAAATAAACTATAGATAAACCATTACTACTCTATTGCCAGAACTGCCGTTTTGCTATTTTTTGTGACATTACTCAATTTACCGATGAGTCCAATGCACTGGTTGAGAAAATATTACACAGTTCAGTTTAGTATAATGACTATCAAAGCACGAAAATGCTCTGATTTTTAACCTTTTCTCAACCGGTGGAACTATCACAGCCTTAAAAAAAAAAAAAAAAAAAAAAAAATGCAGGTATTATTTGTTTGAACAAATCAATAAGTGGTAAGGGATAAGGCAAAAAATGAGTTAACAAAAACATAACATTCTTTTATTAACCGTTAATTTCACCGGTTGACCAAACTTTTACATTTCCAGTTCAGTGCACGGCTGTAATGCGCAAAAATACTCTCATCTGTAATTTTTCCTCAACCGACGGAGTCTCTATCACTGACTATACAAACATTACGGATATTTTGATGGCTGGGCGGTAATCCCTCCGATTGAAAAATTATTATAGATGCGAGTATTTTTGTGTATTATATAGTCAGAGAATAATGAAATAGTGATATAATGATGATTTGTATTCAGTCTTATATAAGAACATAAATTGCAAAATAATCCAATTAAAGAAAATTGGATACACAATACCGACTAGACAAATTAAAGAAATTATTAAAGGGCACTTTTAGGTTGTCGAACGGGACATCTAAGAGGAGCTCGTACGTACCGTTCGTTACACCCTAAAAGTCAAAATATTTCTTAAACGGAAAAACAGAAAAACACGACATTTTCTGAGATGTTAGTAGGCACCGTTTGGCACACTTTAAGCCTGTTTTGGACTTGTTTTTTCAACAGTTTCACCAGCTTTTTCCAGGTTTTTGGCGTCAGGTGTCCGGTTGTTACGCGTGTTTTGGCCCTAATGTAAAATTAACAAAACAAGTCAAGACTGTGAAAAACTGAAGTGAACTGTGTAATCTTTTGGTCAATCGGTGTATAACAAAGCTGCGTCGGGCGGGTAAAGCAAAGCTGAAAACTGCTGTAAGAATTGAATCAGATGCGGATCGACCAGTAGCGGCTCGTGCAATCTGGCAACAGAGCTATTTTGCCATTTAAATCTGTGCTAAAAGATCGATTCTAGGTGAGGCACAGCGCCTCACCAAAGAATCGATTATTTTACATAGGTTTAAATGGAGGGAGTCCATTGTTGCCACATTGCACGAGCCGCCACTGGGATCGACTCTATTTTAACGTTTTTTTATCGCTGTCAAACGTAATAAACTCGAGTAAATAACTGCGTGAGCAAGTCATTTTGCTTTGAAAGCGTCCAATTCTTGTATATTGTGTTCCTTCCCCCGCAATTCACGAATAGTATAATACGGAGTACAGAGTAGCAAAAGTGAGCAGCGGTAATTGCTGACAGTCGGTGCTTGGTGAGGTGCACAATGCAATGGTTCGAAACATGGAATTACCCGGACATAATTTTACGAATAAAAATCAAAATTATGAATATTAATTAAAAATCAAGATAACTTAAAATGTGTAAAATTTTCCATTTCAGAGCTTACAAATGAGTCAAACGACATGATTTTTTCAAGAAAATGTCACATCTAAAATGTTTTTAAAGCAAAAAACCAGATTTTTTTTGTCCGGCAAATTTAATGTTTCGATCCACTGTGTGTCGGTATCGCGGCTTGGGATAGTCGCAGTTGTGCCGCACTATCGCATCGCATCGTCACCAGTCACCACAAACGCTTTTCCCTTTGCGATTGTTGGTCGAGGCTATCAATGACCTTTATCCATATAAGACCTGTGAAAAAGATTTGATCTTTAAGGCCAAAAAAGGGCCTAGGGGCTATATATATATAAAAAAAAAAAAAAAAAAAAAAAAAAAAAAAAAAAAAAAAAACCTATTTGCCAGCGCCCGGGACAAATAGGGTAAATATTCACTCTAGGGGCTTTTCTTAATATAGCACTTGTTTTTCTCATAACACGCTTCCACCCCTAATTTTTGGTCGCTGAAAAGTAAATAACTACCACAAATAGAGACGGAGCACTACGCTAAAATACATAGGGAAGATCTGAGGCATACTGAATTTTCGGTGATTCAACAAATTAACATGTAAAACAACAGTCAACACCTTTGGATGTCACATGGTGTTGAACGGTGAAATTCGGTAGACACAGGGAGGATAGGATAGGCTGGGAAGTGTAGAGGAGGGTGCTCATTGACTGCTCATAACATTCAACACCCTGCGACGTTGACAGTTGTTTTGTTGAATCCGCGAGAATTTAGAGCACCTCTGGTGCAGCTGTTAGTGCTCCGTCTCTATTTTTTCTCTGGCTAGCGCTGACAAAAGCTCTGGTTGAAAAATGACCGCGCAAAATACATTAGTAGAGCTAACCAAAGGTACTCCGACAACTAAAGAGATTTTTCTGAGTGAAACCAAGTATTTGGTTTGCTCAACTCAAGTCTTTTACTGGGTCATTTTTCAACCAAAGGTTAAGGTGGATCCTCAGCGTTTAGTTCCATATTCTGCCAGTAGAGAAAGATACGATCTTTACATGTAAAAAAATAATGGTAAACGGGTCATTCCATTTTAAATCAACCAGAGCCTGTGCTGCCTAGTCATGGATTTTGAAAATATTTTGTGGGGTGATTGTAACTACTTTTAGTAGCACAAAACGTCTTTTTTCATATTTTTTTAGCTTATGGCCCCTGAGATATAGGCAACCGGAAATTCAAAAATTGCGATTTTAGGCTTATCTTTGAACGCGTGCCACAGCCTTAATTCTCAACGGAAAGATACGGTTGAGGTCTCATTTTGATGCATTTTGCGTCCTCTTTTCATTGCTGTAGGTCGTTTTTCATTGATTGAAGGTTTAGCAGGTTGCATACCTATTTGAACTTTGGTGACCCTATTGCAATTTTTCCGATCTTTGATAATTTTTTTTAATAGGATAGCGTTGGTAGAAAAAATTCATACTTTCCAAGCTTTAAGTACACTACTAAGAGTACCTGCTCAAAAAAAATTGGATCTCCTGAGCAATTTTTTCTAGTTGAAAAAATTGCTTAAAGTCGGCTGAAATTAAGAAAGACCCAACTTTGAGGTTAAAAAAGTCGATGTGGGGATTCATGAAAAAATCTTAAAAAATAACAAAAATCACCGCTTTTATGTCTACTTTCAATATCTGAAGTCGAAAGTTTGTGTATTTGATCGCTACAGTCGATTTTTTTTTCTTCAAAATTTGTAAAAATACAATTTGCTCGAACACACGCGATCGAAGCGAATAGAAGAGCCAGCTCTTTGAGGTTTAAAAATCTCGCAAAATCTCTAAAATGATCACTTTTAAGTCCTTTTTCAATGCCTGAAGCCGACCATTTGATTACTGAAGCGCTTCAGTTGAAATACAAGTTTGTAAAATCGGTAAAATTTCACGCGACGCCCCTATGCCCTGAACTGAGCTCAGATTGTGGCCGTGCTAATTGTGTTTTTACCGATTTTACGAACTTGTATTTCAACTGAAGCGCTTCAGTAATCAAATGTTCGACTTCAAGCATTGAAAAAGGACTTAAAAGTGATCATTTCAGAGATTTTGCGAGATTTTTAAACCTCAAAGAGCTGGCTCTTCTATTCGCTTCGATCGCGTGTGTTCGAGCAAATTGTATTTTTACCAATTTTGAAGAAAAAAAAATCGACTGTAGCGATCAAATACACAAACTTTCGACTTCAGATATTGAAAGTAGACATAAAAGCGGTGATTTTTGTTATTTTTAAGATTTTTTCATGAATCCCCACATCGACTTTTTTAACCTCAAAGTTGGGTCTTTCTTAATTTCAGCCGACTTTAAGCAATTTTTTCAACTAGAAAAAATTGCTCAGGAGATCCATTTTTTTTGAGCAGGTACTCTTAGTAGTGTACTTAAAGCTTGGAAAGTATGAATTTTTTCTACCAACGCTATCCTATTAAAAAAAATTATCAAAGATCGGAAAAATTGCAATAGGGTCACCAAAGTTCAAATAGGTATGCAACCTGCTAAACCTTCAATCAATGAAAAACGACCTACAGCAATGAAAAGAGGACGCAAAATGCATCAAAATGAGACCTCAACCGTATCTTTCCGTTGAGAATTAAGGCTGTGGCACGCGTTCAAAGATAAGCCTAAAATCGCAATTTTTGAATTTCCGGTTGCCTATATCTCAGGGGCCATAAGCTAAAAAAATATGAAAAAAGACGTTTTGTGCTACTAAAAGTAGTTAAAATCACCCCACAAAATATTTTCAAAATCCATGACTAGGCAGCAACACATTTCATTAATTTTGGTTGATTTAAAATGGAATGACCCAAACGCAAAAAAATGAAAAAAAGGGCTTCGATGGAGCCTCGGAAGCAATCTAAGGAACATTTTAGTACAAACCGTATGCTACAATGTTGCGACATAAGCGAGAAACTATTGAATTTCGTAACATTTTAGCATACGGTTTGTACTAAAATATTGCTTCCGAGGCTCCATCGAAGCCCTTTTTTTCGTTTTTTTTTGCGTTTACCATTATTTTTTTCCATTTAAAGAACGAATTTTTTTCTGGTGGCAGAATATGGAACTAAACGCTGAGGATCCACCTTAAGGACCAAATTGTTTTTGTTTTTGTTTTTTTCTGGGTTCAATTGAACCTCCAAAGACTTGATAATACACAAGGATTAAATTGGATTCAATTCAGATCTAAATGAGGACGCCAAGTCCAAAAAACGCTACAAATAGGCCGCGGTTTTCTACAGAAATGAACAAAATTATACCCGTATCAGCAAACGGGAACCAACCACATGGAAACTCGCACGGCGGTCGGTTTCCTTCTGCATGCATGGAAGTTGGTCCTCTTCAGCAGAGGTCTTACTGGCCACATATGAGACAAAAACTATAACTTTCCACACAGAAAAAACCGAGAAAAACACTTTGGTATAACGCTGACAAAACCTTTGGTAGAAAAATGACCCAACAAAAGACTTAAGTTGAGTCAACGAAATTTGGTTAACCCATAGCACAGAATACTCTAATTAGAACGGAAACTCGAATCCATTTTGAAACATTCTTTACTTCGGGCCGCCATGTTGGAAAGTGAGCATTTTCGGCAATCTTCGGCAGATCTTCGGCAACTGACTGGGTTGTGATTGGTCGTATAGACTGAAAAAGCACGTCCGCCATCTTGAGAAGTGAGCAGGCACAGTTGCCAGTTTGTGCTGGTAAATTCCAAATCTTGTTTCCATTGGCTCTTATGGGAGTTTCCGTTCTGATTAGAGTATTCTGTGCCCATAGCAAAATCTCTTTAGTTAGGCGTATATAACCTTTGGTTGGCTCAACTAAAGTCTTTTACTGGGTCATTTTTCTACCAAATAAGGTTTTGTCAGCGCTACCAAAGTGTTTTTTCTGTTTTTTCTGTGCATCTGCAAAAAGACTAGCATGCAGCATCATCAGGCATGACTTCTATGATAGAAGAAAAGGAGACTTTGATGGTCTCTGCAGAGACCTCTGTGACAAAAAGAAGAGGAACCAATTTCTGTTTTTTTTTTTTTTTGCCGGTCAAGGTGATTATGCTTGAATTACTACTCAAAAACTCTAATTATACACAGTTGATAACCCTCCGATTTTCAAAACAGAGTGTCTAGAGGATAGAATTAATTGTTCAAGAACTAATGAAACAGAGGGCTCGACTAATGACTTTTTACCCTCTGCTCATTTGAAGGCTGCAGCTTAGGTTTTAATCCATTTAAATTAGTCAACTGAGGAGACGAAACTCGTAATCGATTTACAATGGATGCTGTCTCATCGCTGGTTTCATTTTATAACTTTTTTCGGAACTAAAAATGGCAAAATCATCTAATCGGAATAAGAAACGTAATGGACTCACGTTTTAAGCAGGGTTGTCAAGTCACTCAGTTTTAATTAAAGACTAAGAGTGCAATCTAAAGACATTACTTGAGATCTATCTGACTTGAATCGAACTTGAAAAATCCTCCAGATTCAATTTGCAATTCAAAACGCACTGAAGTTCCTCGAGGAAGTGTCAAGGGATTTTTAAGTAGGTAAGAATAGGCTCGAATTCAGTGGCGTAGCGTGCAATTTGGCAACGTTGCAATTCGTCCATTTAAACCCACGAACATGAACTCTTATTGGGTGTTCGGTGAACACTGAACACCTTCGCATCCGACCTTTTTCATGGGGTTAAATGGGCACAATACAATGTTGCCAAATTGCACGCTACGCCACTGCTCGAATTAGCAATACAGATACGCTTTGGAAACAGAAGGTTTTCAACTCAAGATAAATCTGAAGGAGATATGCAAAGTAGTTATTTCATGCAAAGTTCTAATTTGTTGTTTTAATTATTAATTTTAATTGTGAAGGGCTAGCCCGAGGAAATGGATTTTTGCAAACTTTTGCTGTACAGCTATACGCGCTAAAATCATATGACTCACGATTTATGCATAATACATAAATGGATTACACACACCAGCAGATGAAACCCTCGCTACATTCTTGGACTTGCATTGAGAAAGTTGGGAATGATGCAAGTTAAAAAGTCCGTCTCAAATACAAAAAATAAAGAGTGAGTGCGTAATTAATTACCGTTTGTTCACCCTGTATAGTGTATATCCGTATGCATGAGTATCCGCTGCAGTGGCGGCTCGTGGAATTTGGTAACACAATTTTTTCTCCATTTGACCCAATGTAAAACAATCGAATCCTGGTGAAGCACTGCTTCACTATGGAATCGATTGTTTTACATAGAATCAAATAGAGAAAAAACGTTGTTGCCAAAGTTCACGAGCGACCACCGATCCACTGGATTATCATCCTCACTTTTTCTCTACATTAATTGTGACAGTGTTTAATGGCACAGATTTTTTTCTCGGCGTCTAAATGTACATTAGTGATTGAGTCATTAGACATTCAACACTAATAAAAATATACCAGTTGCCAAACATGGGATCAATTAGTCAAAACGATAAAGATGTGCGTATTTTTTGTGCCGGTCCATTATTTTTGTTCTTTATATAAAAACGCGGTGTGTTACAGTTGACGGATGGTCAGGAGGACGTAGACCCTCCGAGGAGGAGGGGGGGTGGGTGGTTATTTCAGTTGAAGAATGCTGATGACCCGGTGAGCTGGTTCCATATGTAGAGTTAGAAATTATAAGACAAGCGTACCAGACTAATAGCTAGCCGCACAAGGCTACTATTTGCGTTTCGATTTACCGACAAGACAAAAGATTAGCAGGAAACGGAACCGAATAAAGACGCGGATGTTGACCGGAACCTCAACACTCAACAGGTTGGATCCCGCAAAGAAACTTGAACACTCAACTTTTCCCGTTTGATGACCCAAACCAAAACAAGAAAAATAAAATCATTTCAATGTCGAATGTACGATCAAGCAATTTATCACGTTTTCTTTGAAAATTCCCGCGGGGGAAAACGTTTTGGTTTTGTTTTTTTATGATCATACAGAGGGTTTTGGTGATGACGTCGTACGCCGATGAGCATTCCAATCAAAGACAAACTGTCTCTCTTGCTCTCACGTAACCCTCATGTACTGCCATCTCACTCTAATTTCAAAAATCGTATATATAGAGACATATGTTGTGAAATTTTTTGGTGGAAATGAAATCCTCGAGGCATTTGAATGCGGTTTTGATAATAATATGTCGGAAAACAATAAGGCGCTGTAGACGAACTTCGAAACTAGAAAGAGATGGGTATACATGGGGGTCACGGGAGAGTGAGTGAGATACTTTGGATTGCTATACGAGAGTTTTATCACAACCGATTGCGACCGAATAGTGCATTGTGGTGGTTGTTGGCGAACGGTTGACTTCGCACTAAAACCGTCTATACGAACGGGCTTTTAGACATTCAAAAGTCAGAGCTCCTGTAGAGGACATTTCACAATCCATTAGTGATTCAACCGGTTAAAGCAAAGATTATACCGTCTATCACGTGACTTTATCCCCTTTTTCTCTCTTTGATCTCACCCATACGTTCTAATGGGCATAAAGGGAGAATCCCGGAAGAGCAGAGGGGACGTTTTGAGAGCCCTGAGCCTTGTCAGCGATTAAAAACCCACCAAAAAGACAGGTCTGCTCGCAAGTCTGTTTTCCCATTTCAAATTATATTGGCGGTGCCCCGCGAAGAGCAGAGGGGGCATTTGAAGAGCCCCGCGCTGTGTCAGCCGGCAAAAGCTTTTAAAAAAGACGGGTCTACTCGTAAATCTGTTTTCCCTTAGATAATTACATTGGCGGTGTCCCGGAAGAGATGAGAGCCCTGCGGCCCTGCGCCTTGTCAGCGATTAACCCTTTAAGGACCAGGTTATTTCAAGAGAATGCCGCTCTTCCGTTTCTACGCGGAAGGTAGTTAACTGTTCTTACTTGATGGAGTTGGAATCGCCTATACGACGGATTACAGGGGCCCCTCAACAGGACCTTATTTATTGTAGTGTTTTATCTATGTTTGCGTTTATCCGAAATGAAGACGGAATCAATGTGAAATAGACCACAGGAGAAAAACATACTCGGGCTTGGCCTATAAGGGGTTAAAAGCCCATCAAAAAGACAGGTCTGCTCGCAAGTCTATTTTCTCATTTAAAATTACATTGGCGGTGTCCCGGAGGAGCAAGAGGGTCCGGGTGATCCCCCATATCCCCAGTCACCTTCCTTAATTTTAGGGGGCCCCCCGAAATGCATCTTGCCCCGGGGCCCTCAGAGGTATAACCACGACCCTGGAGAGAAAGGGAACTTCCTAGTTCCACCATATCAGCTCAATCCACACCACAGCTGTGCCTGTTTTTGGCTCTCTCATTGCCCTTCTGAACAAAAAAGTTAGAAAAGAACGGAGTGGAGGTAGAAGATTTCTATTAGCCATTTCCATGCTTCTCAACTGATAAACATATGTAGTATTTGATTTATCCGATTGAATCACCGATCACCAATCACCGAATGAGAGTACTTCGACCTTCAAAAGAAAATACCCGGGTCCGAATTGTTACTCTTTTTATTCGATCTTTTAATCTTGGCATTAAACAACTTTTGCGGTTTTCAAGTGTTTTAAGAACTAATCAGAACTCCCCTTTCAAAGCAAGTCATGAAAAATCGAAAGTTTCATTGAATTAAAGTAAAGGACAAATTTAACATCAGTAAGAATCTCGACCAGGGTACTTTCTTTTGAAAGTCACAGTACAACTGTGTTTCCAAGATCCCGAAAACGGCAGCAATCCCAAAAGTCCACCTTATTCTCTCCTGCTCCTTTCTTCTGCAGTAGAGGAAATATTCCAAAAATCAAAGACATTTTTTCCATTCCTCGCGATTCAAGACTTCTAAAAGCGAAACAACAGCTCTTAATGATTTTTATTTCTCCTTTCGAGAAAATTTCGAATTGAAAAATTTGGTGCATCGAACATTCGATTTTACCGCATTTTCATTTCAAAGCAACTGTAATGACAGTTCCACTTTTCATTCGACGTTTAAACTGCTATAAAAGAGACGATAAAATCAACTTTGACGGACGACGATACAGTTGAGTTCGTGTCGCGTCGGTGGGGCTGAATTCACGGCGACACGGCGTATTGATACATTCAATAACCAGGAATTTCTGGACATAAATTGGTACTTTAATACGTAAAAAACTATAAAATTGGAATCTGAAGTAGCTAGTAAAACGACATCCACATTTTACGCGTCTCACATAGCCATTATACGCAGGCAATTTTATACTCTTATTCTTTGTAGGTAATTAATTGCTGATGTATTGTTTGAGACCACTGCACAAGAAAAATGTCTTTTTGCATGTTATTGAGCGATAAAAACTTTGATTGAAAACTCATCCCTGAAATTCGAGGTAGATGAAAATCACCTTCAAGATATTTTTTAAAAAAAAACAAAAAACAATAATATACAGTACGCCCGAAGATAACTGTAACCACTGTGCAACCACACACACTGTAATCTTTTCCTTATACCAATGGATTTCTACATGTGATTAAGCTCAAATATACACGCAATCGCTTATGATTTCACTTGTCTTAACTCACTGCATAAAGGGATTCTTATTACATTGTAGATCCTCAAACTTTGACCCCTGAGCCCCTGCGCACTACGGTTCCTTCTGCTGAATTATGCGGAACTTCAGTCGTTTATCGAGGTACCCAATGATGAATATCCCATCAATTATTGCAAACTATCTAGTTTGCAATAATTAGTTTGCAATAATCAATGGGATATTCATCATTGGGTACCTCGATAAACGACTGAAGTTCCGCCTAATTTAGCAAAAGGAACCATAGTGCTGCGCGTCCGTGAACCCATGCTTAAGGTAATATTTTTATCCAGTGCATCAGCAGGGTCACTAATGACAGTTTCCATCAGCATGGGCGATGAGCGGGTTCAAAAGTGGGGGAGGGGGTTTGCACTATTTTCCAACCCTAGTCCATGTATAAATGGCGGGGCAGCAGTAACAAACTTCGCTTTCTTCCCATTTATTGCACCCTTCTCAAAAAACCTGGGGGGGGGGCTCTTTCTACACGCACCGCGCCAGTGTTCATAAGTTTTCTTTCAAGTATGCGACAGTCAATTTTTTTTCCCCCTCAACGTAAACATTACAGAAGGGATTGAAAGGACAGAGGTGGAGGGAGAAAGTATATTACATAGGGGCAGGGCATCGGACCGAACCGAACCGTGAACCGCGAACCGCTCCGAACCGCTGAATTTACAAACCGCGAACCGAACCGCGAACCTTTTTTTCACTGAGGCGGAGAACCCGAACCCGAACCGAACCGACTGGCTGAACCCGGTTCGAACCGGTTCAACGGCTTAGAAACGAGGTCTTGAAAAAAAACCTGTAAAGGGAAAAGAGCAAAAAGTTGGAGCATTTACTCTGTGAGTACTGAGTAGGTACTCGATGGATCTCAAAATCGCAAACTTTTCGCATAGAAAGATTACACAGAGTCACGCATCTAAACTAGTTTGAAGCAACTGAGCGTTGATTGGTCTGATGATTCGTTTGAAGTTATGAGGGTCTCAAAAGTCTGTGGCATGCCGAGTCACGTGATACGCGGGTTGCAGTCAGCGCCCACTTGCTACAAACCAGGTGATTTCTACGTGAGACTGCGGCTAATGCATTTTGAGAAAACGAAGGTAGTCACGGTAACAGTAATTTTCTGAGAAAAGAAAGAAGGGGAAAATATTCTGGTTTGAAGTGAGAAAATATTCGAACTCGACCAAATTTTCTCCGAACCGAACCGCTCCGAACCGGTTCACAAATGTCTGAACCGGTTCGGAGCGGTCCGGAAAGTCGCATGAACCCGAACCGAACCGCGAACCTTTTTTTTCGTGAAGTGTGAACCGCGAACCGAACCTGAACCGATTTTTTCTGCGGTCCGATGCCCTGCATAGGGGCAGGAAATCAGGAAAAACAGGAAAACGGAATCTGACAACATTGGCATTGATTCGACCCGCATCATGGGCAGCGATCACGATCTCCGATATCCGATCACGAAGCGTGCGGCATGCGGGGGTGGACCATTGGCGCAACAGGCAGTCAGGCAGGCGCAGGACCCTGCCTGGCCAGGGCGACGGGGGACCCCAGTCGATCCCCGAGGGTCCCTGGCCCTTGACACGCTTAAACATCAGGTTCTCGCGTCGCGTCGGCATTTTGAGATTATACCATCCATGTTTCGCGGCAGTGAACGAGGCGCTCGATAATGAAGGGAGGGTGGTGGGGGGTGTCAGAAGAATCAGGGGATTCTGATCCCCGCGCGTTCAAATTGAATATAAAAGTTGAAAATTGAAATGAGAGACAAAATATGCGTTTGCGGCGGCTCAAGATTCAAGACTCAGAGGACGTGCCTCATCTTCGCGATTAGTTTATAAATCGCCGTATCCACTCTCCGCGAGTTTCAATTCTACATATATAACAAGACGCCTTTTTGTCCGCCTTCCGTCTTTCATACCCCCCTCCCTTGTGGCACCATCCCCCCCTTCCAAGTCTTCATTTTCTTCCTCCGTGCCTTAACACGTCACTTCCAATGGTACGCGAGAGAATTAACCGTTAAACGCAATGAATTTTCATAACCTTCATGATATTAATGCTTCAGCGCAGTGCGTAGCGCACGATCTGGCAACAAGGCAGTGGCGTAGCGTGTAATTTGGCAACGTTGCAATTCGTCCATTTAAACCCATGAAAAAGATTGGGTGTTCGGTGAACACCTTCGCATTCAATCTTTTTCCAGGGTTTAAATGGACACATTACAGCGTTGCCAAATTGCACACTACGCCACTGCAACAAGGGCGCCTGAAGAGAAGGGGGAGGAGCCATTTACCCGTCTCTGGATTTGGACAGAAATCAACTTACCGCTGGACAATTTCTCAAAATTACCAGAAAGCATGTGGAATTTTGATAGGGGCTACCAGTGGCGCACCCGGGATTTGGGGGGCTAAAAAGTCAAAGATTCTTGATCAATTTTTTCAGCATCACAAAATTCAAAGTGCGGTGCAAGGTATAAGGCGGAATAAGTATGGACAGGTGGCGGGGTTTAAGGGGTTTTAGAGATTTCCCGCCAAATGATGACGACACGCTTGCTTGGCGATGACGTAGCCATCACCTACTTCAGTAGCGAGATATGAGTAATGAGTATGTTTACATGGGGGTAACGGGAGAGTGAGTGAGATAGTTTGGAACGCTACGAGAGTTTCATCACAACCGATTGCACCGATGAGTGCATTGTCGTGGTTTTTGGCTAACCGTTGACTTCGCACTTGAAAATCTGTGACGTAGCCGTCACACGGAAAAAAAAGATTAGTGAAATTAACCATACGATAGCTGATTTTGGCACCTGCCAGATGTTATGGTAAACTTGACCAGAAGTATGGTACATTTACCGAAACTTTGAGTAAATTCGACATGCAATCAGGTAACATCACCTAGTACCTAGTCAAAACATAGTATACTTTTGGTTAACATTGCCATAACATCTAGCAGGTGCCAAAATCAGCTATCGTATGGTTAATTTCACCGTAGTTTTTTTTCCGTGCACCAAATGAATACCTGTTCCATACCTGTTCCTCCATATACCTTGAGTGCGGTGTTTATTTATAGACCAGCTCGGAAATTTACTCTCGGTTAGGGGAGGGGGCTTTAGCCCGCTTGCTCTCCCCCCCCCCCCCGGTGCGCCACTGTCCCCTTGTGACCCCTGTATCGATTCAGCTAGGCAAATGGACTCGATCGCCCTCAAGGGTTTCCATATCTTTTGCAACTGTGGCTCTTTCACTTTTTGACCGCTTAGGATTTGATTTGGGACCATAGTGCGGCGCGGCGCACAGTACTTCGATCAATGGTAAAAACCCTCAAAAATCGACTTTCAAGTTGGTGATTTTTGACCATTGTACGATGTTCAGGAGAGTCTACTGATCACAAAACAGTCGCAGATAAAAAGGTAAACAATGATTTGGGCAGCAAAACTACGGCCCAAAGTTTATGTAACGAGAGTGGTGCATCGTCGCGGCTAACCTCACTGCTGTTCAACCTTCTCTATAAGCATGTGACACGAGCCGAAATCTTAGTGGTGGCCAATTTTTGGACAAGGATCGTTTCATTGAAGGTAAGTAACGCTCATTTCTGCAGTTAGAACATTTTCAACTCATTTTGGAAAGTGTCATAAGGTATCATAAAGATGACCCCTTAAAAACACCTAAATTTTTCGAAATCGCTAACTTCAAAAGGACTTTTCTAAAATACATCAAAAACCATATCTGGGTTTTTTGCGGAAAATGATTCCTCAAAGCCTCTAGTTTTTGGGGATGTGTCTCTTTTTTTGCGCAAATTTGCGCAAACTGGGTTTTTTCCATTTTTTCTGTCCAAAAGTGCGGTATTTTTGTCGAAATTTGGCCCCTGGCCATATGGAGTGCATCAAACAGTGGCGACTCGTGCGATTTTGCAACAATGTAATTCCATCCATTTGAACTTATGTAAAACAATCGATTCTCCTAAAGGCTGTTAGCCACTGTAAAAGTCGAGTTTTGGACATTTTCTATGGCAAACAAAACAGTGTTGCCACATTGCACTAGCTGCGTTAAGGAGACGTACAAATGTCGCAAGTTTCTATATTTTGTCCGTGAGTCTCGGTTTCATAAATCATAGATGGGGGCAGTTAAAAAAGGGTTCAAGAGAGTTAAGACTATTTCTCCGGTAGAGGAAGGGGGGGGGGCTCCTCAGCAGAGGAGGAATAAACAAAAATTAGATATATGGCCGTCGTGAGCGGTAACTTTGTGTAACCGGGCAACCGTGCTTTTTTCCTATTGAACTTATGCATCAATGATCCGAGTTCTGATAAGCTAAGGTTCTTCAATGAACAGTCGATAGTTTTACGTACATGATAAAGGAACGAATCCGGTGTTGCAACATCACACAAGACAGCTTCGAAAATGTAGCAAAAATGATTGTTTACATAAAAAAAAAAAAAAACAAAAAACTTAGAATATAAGATTCAGTGATCTATTTTAGCAAAGATCCTTCAGTTTTGCGGAAGGACAAAATAGTGAATACCCAGAGTGACTGATCTACCCTCATTTTTTGTTATTTCTGTTATGAATTGATTGTTTTGGTTCCTTTGTTTAGTGTAGCAATTCTTACAAATTTTCCTCCACTGGAATTTGTCATTATTTTAATAAAAAGTGTATTTTTTATTTATCAACGTTTCTTATTTATTCATTCCAGATTAATATCCTTGGCCCATCTTTACATCTAAGTTCTTTCACGCGCTCGACTGACCACGAAAATGATGCAAATTGGGAGTCTATCATTGGCGCAGCGTGCAATCTGGCAACGCCGCACTTGTCCATTTAAATGCGTATGAAAGGTCGAAATCAAAAAACTACCTAATCACTCATGTTTCAATCTTTTTCACGAGTTAGAACGGACCACTAGCTGTGTTGCCAGATTGCACCTTGCGCTACTTTTGTTTATCTTATTTCAGAGATTGCACCCCCCCCCTCCCACTAAACAAAAAAAGAAATCAAATTTTGGTCACGGCACTTCATTCTAGTGGTCAATACACGGAATCCATGAAGTTTTCGTAATCATACATGCATTATTGACGCAGTTATGAGTTTTGATAAATTCTCCGTATGCTCGAAGTACTGTGCGGCGGCGTGGCGCAGACGACACAGCTCGCTGTCGCTTTCCGCGAGCAAGGGGAAATCATAGATTTAGAAGAAATGATCGGAACCCGGCGGCGGCCGCGGATAACAAATCTACTTTGGATAACACTACTCGTCGACAAAACTTTCACAAATTACAGTAAGAGAAAACGCAAAAACGCGAAATGAGTTAGTAATCATATGGAAGGAAAAGGTATCATGTTTGAATTGTCTCATCTAACCTCGGACACAGTATTTTAGAAAAGCCTCCCAGAGTAGCGTTTTTACTCAAAGCTCGTTCTTCTTAACACTCCATAGATTTCTTGAAAGGTTTTGATATGGGCGAATCACTGGCGCAACCAGGATATCTTCCATCTCTCTCATTTCCCATTTGAATGTATGAGTAGGAAAAGGACAGAAGGAGGGGGTTTTATCACCTTGTCCATCCTTGTCTAACATACGTTTCTTAATGGAGAAAAGAGAGAGATGAAGAAACTCTCGGTGCGCTACTGGGGCGAATCAACTATCAATGGGGCTCCCGCACGGAGAAAAAAAAATTCGGTTCATATGGAACACCGAGGGTGTTTGGTTCCAGTAACCGAAGTTTTCAGTTGTGAGTACCGAACTTAAGTTAGGAGTACCGAAGTGGTTCAATATAGGAACGAAATGTGAGTCATAGTATTAGTCACTCTCACCGAAACCTTCGGTACTCCTGACTGAAGTTCGGTACTCACAACCGAAAACTTTGGTTACTGTAACCGAACACCTCGGTGTTCCATAATATGAGCCGAAGTTCAGTTCTCAGAACCGATTTTTTTCTCTCCGTGCGGCTCATGCAAACTTTCTCTACATGGGATTGAGGAATTGATTCTTGCATAAACACTCTTCACCTAAACACAGTTAAAATTAGAATTCTGGCATTGTTGAGAGGAACACCTCATTGATATATATGTCGTACATATTTCGCGATAAGTTTGAAATCCGTATTTTATTCTAACGAATTTTTCTTCTCCTAAAAAATAAGCCAACAGTTTAATTTTTTTGAATGATTACCTTTCGTTTCTTAATTTCCCTCTAAAAAAAATAAAAAAACAACAACAAAAAAAAAAAACAATAAAAAAACCCCAAGTGTATATATGGTTTCTTTTTTCTTCGCTTCGTTTGAAGTCACGACTGAAATTTTAAAACGTTCCAAAACCGAAGCATGCAAAAAAAATAAATCAGTTACTGACACGAGCAGAGTACTGAGTAGGAGGTACTTATACAGTAGAGCGTTTTATACTGAAAGACTGTGCTGCTCTTCACATTGTTTCTCATCTTTACTCTTACGCGATTATTCGCATCGTCATCCAAAACCGCGCGCGCGTGCTCTTCGCGAAGCGCGCGCGCGCAGAGGCAGCGCTTTTATGACATTCACGAACAGTTTAAGGAGTCACGCGACCTGACAGCGACTCCTTACCGACCGAGTTTGGTTTAGAGGATAAAAAATAAAAGAAAAAGAAAAAAAAAGAGAGAGAATAATCATAATATGACGAGGTCGAAGCTCACAACTTTGAGACGATCCCGAGACGCCGCGTGTGAGAAACTTTCATTGTCTTTGACTCGTCGCTGCTTGCTGCTCGGGGCCGCTCCGCTCCGCTGAACAGCGTAAAAGTTTGACCAAGGTTGCGTTCGTTTGGTTGAACTGTGCAATTTTTTTCTTTTCAACCGCATAAAAAATGAACAAGTGGATACTAAGAACTCTTGTATGCATTTATAATCGCCTAAAAAGGGATGCCTTCAATTACTCAGCGAATGGGTCTGTTGCAAACTTTTGCTACCTACAGCTATAAAAAGTGTTTACTCCAATGTAAAATCGCCTGAAAAGTCCATCGGTGGCATCAAAAAGTCAATAAATACAATATTAAACTCACAAGAGGCGTTTATCGAAATCCAAGATGGCGGCAAAATATCGAGGAATCTGAATGTATGCACCGTGATCATCCAAGTGGATTGCCAACTTTGACAACCTCACTGCAGGTAGAGGTTACGTGTTTATTTACGTTGTGATTGGTTGTGATGGATATTGTGAGGTTGGCTATCCTTGAATGTTCGTGGTGCATGCATACAGATTGCTCGATATTTTGCCGCCATCTTGGATTTAATTAAACGCCTTTTGTGAGTTTATTGTGCTTTCTGATGCCACCATTGGACTTTTCAGGCGATTTTACATTGGAGTAAACACTTTTTATCGCTGTAGCAAAAGTTTGCAACAGACCCATTGGTATTAGTATAGAGAAAGGCATAACTTATACTTATGACACAGTCTAATAGGCAACTAACGTATAAATGCAGAGGAGGATTTTTAGGTTAGGGTAAGGTTGTAAAATTGTTTCCTTTGTATTTCCTTGTCTTTTGGTGCAACGCGCTGAGTATAAAACACGCTTCGACTCGCTGAGTTTTGCCCAACGAGCTATATAGCGATAGACAGGCTGATGTACAGTCGGGGACAAAAAGAGTGTCAGACGACTCCTTGAGGTAGGCCACCTGCAAAGCTTGAATTAATTGAGATAAGTATTGTGGCTGGCCTAATTCAAGGGGACGTCTGACATTTTTTTTGTCCCCGACTGTACATAATATGTTGTAAGTCCTATCTCAAAGTGAGGCAGCACGAGCGAAAAGGGGGTGGGGTCAGTGGCATAGCCAGGACTTTTTCGGGGGGGGGGGGGGGTCCGGGGTCCGAAAATAAACTGTCACGGGGGGGGGGGGGTCAAAAGATACTAATTTCGTAAAATTTGTCTGAAAACGCAAAAGAAATTACCTTTTCTTAGGACAAATTTTGGTGTCAAGGGGGCGGGGGTCCAGACCCCTTGGACCCCTCTCCCCTTTGGCTACGCCACTGAGTGGGGTCTGGAGGTCTCCCCCAGAATATGAAAGGGGGGTCTGGGGGCCTCCCTCAGAAAATCTTGGTGGGTCTAGGTGTATTCCAAGATTAAGTTTGATCTGAGAAAGTGTTTATGGGGTATGTATTCCCTACAGTTCATTTTTCCTTCTTTTTAACCAATTCTAGTACGTAACTCATTGAGCTTTAAAATTTGAGGTGTATAAAAGAGAGGCCAACAATCCGCCTCCACAATGATCATTGACTTGTGGGTCGACGGATGCGACGTGTCTTTCCTATTATAGGTACACCTCGTTAGGTATACAAGCCTAGGATCGGCTAATCCACTCGAAACTGAAACTCCTTAGTTAGAGAAATACTCATCGTAAACAATATGTGTAAACAAATTACACACAGAGCCATCCGCAAGCACATAGAAATCGTATACACTGACGTTCATTCAACTTGATACTAACAGCTCACAAATATCTAAAATTAGAGTAATCAAATGCGCTGAGTGGCGCGGAGTGGCAATTGCACTCTCAAAGGTCAGTGTTTCCTTTTTTCATAATAATTAATGAACGGGGCTTTTTTTTTTTTTTTTAGGTCGACCCACACACACTCACTTAGCTCGGAGTGGCGATATAAGGGCGCCAGGACATCTGTTGAAACAGACCGCTACATTGTCATTAGATAAGGACAGCCGTGCTCATACTGCAGGCCGGGTGGGCGCAGGCTAGCTCACTAATGAAGAGTTGCATAAGGTTAAAGTGCCGCGGTACAGTTTTAAGGTGAATCTATACACGAGAGTGGCTTGCTCGCATTGATCGATTTTTGAAAAACATGTGTCCTCTCCCATATGTTTGGTTTCCTGACGGAGCAAGTGCGGCTATAGACTGTTTTAGTAGATCGATGTATCAATTGCCGTTCGAGGGCCTCTGGTTCCAAACAAACTCTGGTTCAATGTAATTTCCCTCTGAGCGAACTTTTGAACGAAGATTTACGTTTTGAAATCAAACAATGGGGCTCTTGCGAGCTTTTGCTACAGGGATTGAAGAGTTGATTCTTGCATAAAAATAACGATGAGTACACTAAAAAATGAAGAAATTCACTCTCAGAATCGAGCTGAATGGCGGTTCGACGCAGGTATCAAGGGAGATTCCTATCTAAATTGAGACATACCTCTGTGTTTCCAAAGAGAAAGTGGCATATTAGATAGGAATCTCCCAAGATACCTGCGTCGAACCGCCATTGAGATCTTGCCATTTAAGTAGTTATGTAGGTTTATTACTGAATTTTAAATTTTTTCATTGTGATTTTCGTGATTTTTGCTGGTTTTTACATCAGAACGGACAATTCATTTGCTCACAGCAAAAGTTTGCAAGAGCCCCATTATTGCAAAATGTTTGCGATTATGCATTCTTCGTCCTCGAAAATTCTTAATTATGCCTGGTTCCATTGTCTAAAACTGCCCAAATCAATAAGATATTGCAGAATAAATGTTGCATTTGTAGGTTCGAATCCCCCGTAATCCCGCCAATTCCACAACAACAACAATAACATTTCGGTGATTCCAACCTCCAAATGCATCATTCAATCTGTAAAATCTTGTTTATTTCGGCAGTTTTTGCCGTAGAACCAGGCATACTTAAGTATTTTTGAGGACGTAGAATTCATAATCGCAAGAAGGTCGCATTAGCTGTTTGATTTAATAGCCTAAATTTCCGTTCAAAACTGCTCTTATCGGAAAAATACATTGAATCAGAGTTTGTTTGGAGCCAGAGGGCCTCGGGCGGCAATCGATACGATACATCGCTCTACTAAATCAGTCTATTGCCGCTTCTAAATTAAAGCGCGAACTTCAATACATAAGCTAATTTAAAAATGAATCTTGTTTTGTTTTGAATAAGAAATGAAGCAAAAATAACGATTCACGCTCATAAAATTACCATAAAATTTGCTTTTTAACTCAATACTCGAGAAAAGCACACACAAAAGGTCACTCATTTGTGAAGCGTGCTTTCTGGTAATAACGTATCATTTTTTCCATTTGAACCCACACGAAAGGTCGAATTTGATAGTCATCGCCGATCCCTAGATAGATCGATACAATCCGTTGATTTCAATGGATCAAAGCGAACATTGCCAGATTGCACGTTTTGTAACTTTATGATGTCACAAACTAGAAGAATTCAATCCGTCGCCGAGAAGAAAAATTACAAAGAGCAATTTCCGGTTACCGTTTCGAGAATTCTGGCGGCTTGTGCAATGTGGTAACACCGGATTCTTTCCATTTAAACCAACGTAAAATAATCGGTCTTCCCCTGAGAAATCGATACTTACGCATAGGTTCAAATTGCAGAATGAGAAAGTACGGTTGCTAAGATCGTTGGAAACAATACCATTGATGCATACAGGGGGGGTAGAGAAGAATGCGTGCCCCCCTTCCCCATAGTCTCTAGAAAACTCCAAAATGTAAGAAGAAAGGCAGTAAACCATATAATTGTCATAAATAGGTAAAACTTGATTTGGAGCAGTTGCAAGAGTCTGATTAAGTTTCGTGTTTTTTATAATGAAAGTGATAGTACTATCGACGAATTAAAGATTGTCGCGAGATTTTCACGAGCTAAGTTTCGCCTTCAAGGTTCTGGTTCGGTCATTCTTCCTACTCCTCACACCTTACAGGTGAGAGATCAGTGCGGGTGGGGCGGGAAAGCCGTTGCAGATCAGTCCCACGCTCACATATCCATGACTGAAAATGTATGAAAATCTTGCGACAATTTTTAATTCGTCGATAGTACTTGATGAGCTGAGGAACAATGGTGCCTTTGATTTTTTCCTAATAAGTGTGCCGATTTTGGAGACGCACACGTGTAAAGTTGTGAAAATCGTGCGCATAATGACGTCACTTTTAAAACAATGTATTTTGGGTCAAAATCTCATCTTAGGAACATTGGGACTTAATTAGAAACCAAAGGCATCATTGTCCTCAGCTAATCAAGTAATTCATTTTTTTTTTTTATAAAAAATACATTATTTCAGACCCATGCAACTGCCCCATCCCCCCCCCCGGAATTTTTTCTAAATACATACCTGCTCGCTACTGGTCATGTCTGCCCATCATGTGAAATGTGCGACGCATAGCCGTAGCCAGGATGTTGTCCTTCTCTCTCTTAGCCCGTTTGAATGCACGTGTTAGAAGAGGACAGAAATAGGGGCTGAAGTCACGTGACAGCCACTATATCCATCCTTTTCTAACGTATACGTCCAAATAGACTGAGAGAGAGAGAAAGACAATTTCCTGCAGTGGCGGCTCGTGAAGTACGATATATCGATGTCTACTCAATTTAAAACTATAGAAAAGTATCGATCGTCAGGGGGTGCAATTGAACCCCCAAGAAATCGATACTTTTCTATAGTTTTAAATGGAGTGGACATCGATTTATCGCATTTCACGAGCCACCAATGATTTCCTGGCTACGGCTATGGTGCGACGTACGTCCTGCGGTGGCCTCCACGGCGGATCACTAAATTTGGCAGCGGTGGCAATGATAGACAACAGTATGACAAGACTTGACGTACCGCACCCGTATCATCCTGCGTACGCGCAATCCCCCGCGCGCGTACCCGCACCGTAACCCTTCGCAGTAAGACATACGATACACGTAAGTACGTACGGTACCGCGTATCCCGTACAGGCGTATACACACTACACATACTCATAATATCAGAGTACGTACTGCTGCACTGTACGTTGCGTTCGCTCTAACTTTGACAAATATTGGCCATAATTAATAATTATGATAAAACATGGCCTCGTCGTAAACGAGGCACGTTGATGCTTTGTTTTAAAAATCCCATAAATAACTCTCACAAATTAATAGCGTACCGAGCTTTTTGAGAGATGTTTCGTAATCGGCGTGCATTATTAATCTCGCCGAGGAGAGGTTACGTAACGGGTAGCTTCAAATGAGCGATGAGGGGGGAGGGGGGAGGGGGAGGGGGTCCGAGGGGGAGGGGTCCGAGGGGGGTTTGCTTAGCTGTTCCCTCGATTGGTCCTCCATCCGTCCGGTTGGATACAGAGCACCGCGCACTCGACACTCGACAGGTCCCTCTCTGATTCTGATTTTGGAATCGCCGAGCTCCACTTGGGAGCAGCGTTGTCAAATTTGGCGGGAAGTTCAAAATATTTTACCTTGAGTTCAATTGAAAAATGGGGACAGTGGGTCTGTTGCAAACTTTCGCTACAGCGCTATAGAATGTTCAATCTCATGTAAAATCGCGTGAAAAGTCTATTGGTGGCATCATAAAGTCATGAAATAGGCAATAATAAACGTACAAGAGACGTTTAATGAAATCCAAGATGGCGTTAAAATATCGAGCAAAACCTGTATGGATATGCACCACGAACATCCAAGGATAGCCAACCTCAATATCGATCACACCCAATCACAACGTAAATACACACATAACCTCTGAAGCTGTGAGGTTGACAACGTTGGCAATCCTTGGATGTTAAAAGTGCATGCATACAGATTGCTCGATATTTTACCGCCATCTTGGATTTCATTAAACGTCTCTCGTGAGTTTATTATTGCATTTTATGACTTTCTGATGCCAACAATGGACTTTTCATGTGATTTTACATTAGATTATACGTAATTAATCGTTGTAGCAAAAGTTTGCAACAGACCCATTGGCCATTAGAAGCAAAACGGCAGCCCTACAGTTTGGGAACAGTGTTGCTGTGAATTTAATAAAATTCCCAAATTCAACGGACACTTCATCGGTGGACAGGAAGGTTACAGAGTAGAGCAAAAATTTTAAAGCAATATTGTTAAACTGTTAAACAGAATCGTTCAAGCTTTTTATCCACCGGTGGAAATCACCGATGAATTTGGGGATGCCAATAAAAAGAATAAGAGGCACTCAGAGCTGTCAATCGGAGTGACTTCAACGCCATTCCCAAATTCAACTGCGATTCCATCGGTGGATAAAAAGATTACTGTGTAGAAACCGTGTAGTATGTTTAGCCTCCGCGGTGGAATCACCATTGATTTTGGGAATTTCATTACATTCACGCGAAACGGCAAGCCTGCTTGGAAGCAAGGACACATAAAAAACACAGGAATTTCTAAATTATGAATAGAGCTAGATCAAGGATCAAGGTTTTGCTACAGGCAAATAAACTATATCTATGCTAGTGTAAAATGCTGCGAAAATAACGATGAGACCATTAAAAAAAGTCTAAAACTCACTCCTCGCAGAGAAAAACTTAACTTGAAGTTTCGGGTGACAACCCTTGCATGTATGCACCAACCTCAGATTCGCACCCCAAACAAACATCCGCCATATTGCTTGTTGACAGTCGCTGTAATTGGAGTTCATTGGTGTATCATCGCTACGAACCTTTCGACTGATTGTAAGAACGGCTGACTGAAACGAACATCTCGTAACTATGATTTATTTATCTAGTCGTGTTATTGCTGTGTGAACATTATATGTGAACGTTTATTTTGAGATTCGCGATTGTCAACATGTCAACAAGCAAGATGGCGGCTGTTTGTTTGGGATGCGAATACGAGGTTAGTGCATACATGCAAGGGTGGCCACCTGAAACTTCAAGTTAAGTTTTCTCTGCAAGGAGTGAGTTTCAGACTTTTTTTTTATAGTCTCGTCGTTATTTTTGCAGCAATTTACAATAGAAATGGTAGTCCATTTGCCTGTTGCAGCAAAACCTTGCAAGAGCTCCATTATGGTAAAGCGAGGCCTCCCGCCTCTATTGGAAAGTCCAAATCAATGTTGCGTTTTAGAAAGGCTTTGTTCTCGTGAGCTGCGACGAGCAGCATTCAGAGAGGAAATGAGAGAGATTATGTGTGCACCACTGTTTGCGAAAGAAAATTGCGAACGAATCGTATCATAATCGGTGTCTGCCATACGACGCAGAGTGCTAGCTTTAGAATGAAACCTAAACACTGCAATCAAGGCCAGTGGCGTCGCGTGCCATCTGGCAACAATGCTACTCATCCATTTAAACTCATTAAAGATATCGAATTTTCCTTGTGCACTGTGCACCCCCTGAATTCGACCTTTTATATGAGTTTAAATGGATAGCCTGCTGTGTTGCCAAACTGCACGCGACGCCACTGATCAAGGCCTATGCGTTCGATCGGAATTTCGATCGTTTCGGAAACTTTGATGTTTCGATCGATCGATCGAAAAATGTCCAAGTTCCAAAAGTGTTTTTGATCATAGCATCAATAGAAAAAGTTATCAAAGTTCCGATCGATCGAAGTATCAACATTTTCTAAAAATGTCGTTGTTTCGGTCGATCACACAGGCCTCTGGCCTCTACCTCAATATCACCCACTAATTACTGGTGTACTCTGTAGTACCCTAGCCTAAAAATCGTCCATACGCCATGTCAGTTACGCTCTAGGTTGTACAGTCGGGGACAAAAAAAATGTCAGACTGCTCCTTGAGGTAGGCCACCTGTAATGCTTAAATTCATTGAGACAATGGAGCTGTTGCAAACTTTTGCTACATGCTTATTAATAGTTGGGTAAAACCCGTAAAACCCTGTAAAAATAACGAATAGCGCACTAAAAAATCACGAAATCCACTCCTAAACTCACAAGATGCTTTTAAACGCGAGACCGTAATGGCGGCCGAGGCCGCCAAAACCTAATGGCAATTGTGTGGTGCTTCGTTTTTTTGTGTGGTGTTGCCAGAACACCTCGTGTGGATGGCGCTGATTGAAGGTAGGGAAACCCAATGAAAACCGCGGCCCCGGCCGTCATTACGGTCTCGTGTTTAACAACTAATAAGCCTGCGGCAAAAGTTTGCAACAGCTCCATTATTGCGTGTGGCCTACATCAATGAGACGGCTGACAGTATTTTTGTCCTTGATTGTACAATGTACTATCAACGCCAGAAGAAATGGCCCCCAGAAAAAAACCCTCCAAGGAAATGTTTCGGATTGTCAATAAAAACCGTCTACTTTTTTCAGAGGATTAAATAAGTATGGCAATACACATAGCATTTAATGTATCAAAAGTTTCAAGTTGGTTCAAAACTCATGGAAGAAAACTTTTGAGGATGGAACCCTCTTTTGGCAGCAATAGAGTGTGTATGTGCCCATCACTTATCAGACAACAAGCCTCGATAAGTGCTATCGATATCGGTGCTCGGGAGTTGCTGCAGATGAACGAAAGTTCGGAAAATGTCGATCAGTGGCGGCTCGCGAAATGCGATACATCGATGTCTACTCCAATTAAAACTATAGATAAGTATCGATCGTTGGGAGGTGTAATTGAACCCCCGAGAAATCGAAACTTTTCTATGGTTTTAAATGGAGTGGACATCGATACATCGCATTTCAACCAATGATGTCGATTCAGTTTTAGCTCCGGAGCTAGTATAAGTATATATACGTTCAAGATGCGATGCACTTAAAGTTGTTGGATCAATACATCAATAAGACATCCAACAGACATACGCAAGCTATCCTTTGTATTCGGTGCAAAAGCCATTTTGCGCAACGACAGGGAGAGAAAGTTTCGCAATGCCATCGGATCCAGTGTTTCTTTTTTTTTGCATGATAGTCATTATTGTGGCTGGGCGTGCAAATTATTCATCAAAAGAGACTTCTGTTTCGAATGGCAGCTCTAATCTTGAATGTAAATTGTTCCAAGACCAACCATCAAGAGGCAAGAGAGATATGCACGCTTAAAGGAGTTTCATCCTACCAGACCGGCGCACTATGGTCCGAGGTCGAAAAAAAAGGGCCAAAAATCAGTGGAAAGTAATTTTCGATCTTTTAAGGTGGATTCTTCAGCGTTTGGTGCCGATTTCTGCCACCAGAGCGCTACCGTTCGATTAAAGTCAAATTACAGGCCGAAAGTAATTTATTTTTAAGAAAACGGAGTGTCAGTTACTAGATAAGCATTTGAAAAATGTCTCTGTAAAAAATCTCGTCAATAACTTCAAAAATAAGGCTGAAAGTACCAAAAAATGAAATATCGCGAATCGATTCTTGTATCGAAATGCGATAACTCATTTTTTGGTAATTTCAGCCTTATTTTTGAAGTAATTGGCGAGATTTTTTGCAGAGACACTCTTCAGATGAGTATCTAGTAACTGACTTTCCGTTTTCTTAAAAATAAATTACTTTCGGCCTGTAATTTAACTTTAATCGAACGGTAGCGCTCTGGTGGCAGAAATCGGCACCAAACGCTGAAGAATCCACCTTAAGCTTGATTTAAGACTTTTCGGT
This sequence comes from Trialeurodes vaporariorum, assembly GCA_011764245.1. NCBI lineage: Eukaryota > Metazoa > Arthropoda > Insecta > Hemiptera > Aleyrodidae > Trialeurodes > Trialeurodes vaporariorum. The sequence continues at coordinate 10,989,105 of VMOF01000111.1, read as the reverse complement.
GACATTTTTACAATTAAATTACTTGTAATAAATGTTCGCACTGTGATTAAAATTGGTCTTAAAAGTTTATGAATGATAAATTGATGAGACATTTTTAATCTCTGATTTTTGGCCATTTTTTGGGGATTTAAGACCACAGTGCGTCGCATGATTTTATGTCAATCCCTTGATGGTACCTTGCTGAGATTTGACACGATCTGTGCACTGATGGCAGTCGACTCGACGCTCGTTTTGTGGGCGTGGATCGCTGCAATGTTGCCCGATGCTATCAAAGATTACAAGACCTCTCATTGGTCAGATGCGCGAACCAACCATGACGCACAAAAGGAAGGAACGGTGGACTGGTTGGCCAACACAAAAAAAAAAAAAAAAAAAAAAAAAAAAACCCGGAAAAAAACCGGAAAAAAACAAACACTTATTTGGTAGCGCTGACAAAACCTTTGGTAGAAAAATGACCAACACTGAGAGCATTCTTTTTTCAAGCCAAGGTGTATTTCGTTTGTGTTGAAGAAACTGCACAGTGAAATATTGACTGAGGGGAAATTCCTTTAACCCAAGGAAAATGTCTGCTGCTACAAGTAAAAGATTCCTTGTTGTGACAGTGATTCTCCTTCATGCACTCAGAACTTTACTTCGCGCAAGGGAAACTGTCACAAATATAAACGTATTTCCTTGTTTTTAAAGAAGTGATTTCTCTCAGTGCATTCAATAGACCTTAGGGAAGCTGATCAGATATTTAGAAGGTCACCGAGCAAAATCTCTTTAGATAGGGTTATTAAAATATTAAACCTTGTTTATCTCTCTTTTGCTGAGTATAATTTTTCTTAAATAATTGGCTCTCATCATTGCGGTCTCGTGTTTAAAAGCATTTTGTGAGTTTGGGAGTGGATTTCGTGATTTTTTTAGAGCGCTAATCGTTATTTTTTCAGGGTTTTACCCCATAATCAACAACTAATAAGCCTGCGGCAAAAGTTTGCAACAGCTCCATTATTGCGTGTGGCCTACATCAATGAGACGGCTGACAGTATTTTTGTCCTTGATTGTACAATGTACTATCAACGCCAGAAGAAATGGCCCCCAGAAAAAAACCCTCCAAGGAAATGTTTCGGATTGTCAATAAAAACCGTCTACTTTTTTCAGAGGATTAAATAAGTATGGCAATACACATAGCATTTAATGTATCAAAAGTTTCAAGTTGGTTCAAAATGTATCAAAAGTTTCAAGTTGGTTCAAAACTCATGGAAGAAAACTTTTGAAGATGGAACCCTCTTTTGGCGGCAATAGAGTGTGTATGTGCCCATCACTTATCAGACAACAAGCCTCGATAAGTGCTATCGATATCGGTGCTCGGGAGTTGCTGCAGATGAACGAAAGTTCGGAAAATGTCGATCAGTGGCGGCTCGCGAAATGCGATACATCGATGTCTACTCCAATTAAAACTATAGAGAAGTATCGATCGTTGGGAGGTGTAATTGAACCCCCGAGAAATCGAAACATTTCTATGGTTTTAAATGGAGTGGACATCGATACATCGCATTTCAACCAATGATGTCGATTCAGTTTTAGCTCCGGAGCTAGTATAAGTATATATACGTTCAAGATGCGATGCACTTAAAGTTGTTGGATCAATACATCAATATGACATCCAACAGACATACGCAAGATATCCTTTGTATTCGGTGCAAAAGCCATTTTGCGCAACGGCAGGGAGAGAAAGTTTCGCAATGCCATCGGATCCAGTGTTTCTTTTTTTGCATGATAGTCATTATTGTGGCTGGGCGTGCAAATTATTCATCAAAAGAGACTTCTGTTTCGAATGGCAGCTCTAATCTTGAATGTAAATTGTTCCAAGACCAACCATCAAGAGGCAAGAGCGATATGCACGCTTAAAGGAGTTTCATCCTACCAGACCGGCGCACCATGGTCCGAGGTCGAAAAAAAAGGGCCAAAAATCGGTGGAAAGTAGTCATCAAAAATAATATAATTTTCGATCTTTTAAGGTGATTCTTCAGCGTTTGGTGCCAATTTCTGCCACCAGAGCGCTACCGTTCGATTAAAGTCGAATTACAGGCCGAAAGTAATTTATTTTTAAGAAAACGAAGTGTCAGTTACTAGATAATGACCTGAAGAGTGTCTCTGTAAAAAATCTCGCCAATAACTTCAAAAATAAGGCTGAAATTACCCAAAAAATGAAGTATCGCAAATAGATTCTTGTATCGAAATGCGATATTTCATTTTTTGGTAATTTCAGCCTTATTTTTGAAGTAATCGGCGAGATTTTTTGCAGAGACACTCTTCAGATGAGTATCTAGTAACTGACACTCCGTTTTCTTCAAAATAAATTACTTTCGGCCTGTAATTTGACTTTAATCGAACGGTAGCGCTCTGGTGGCAGAAATCGGCACCAAACGCTGAAGAATCACCTTAAGCTTAATTTAAGACTTTTCGGTGACATTTTTACAATTAAATTACTTGTAATAAATGTTCGCACTGTGATTAAAATTGGTCTTAAAAGTTTATGAATGATAAATTGATGAGACATTTTTAATCTCTGATTTTTGGCCATTTTTTGGGGATTTAAGACCACAGTGCGTCGCATGATTTTATGTCAATCCCTTGATGGTACCTTGCTGAGATTTGACACGATCTGTGCACTGATGGCAGTCGACTCGACGCTCGTTTTGTGGGCGTGGATCGCTGCAATGTTGCCCGATGCTATCAAAGATTACAAGACCTCTCATTGGTCAGATGCGCGAACCAACCATGACGCACAAAAGGTAGAAACGGTGGACTGGTTGGCCAACACAGAAAAAAAAAAAAAAAAAACACTTATTTGGTAGCGCTGACAAAACCTTTGGTAGAAAAATGACCAACACTGAGAGCATTCTTTTTTCAAGCCAAGCCAATGTGTATTTCGTTTGTGTTGAAGAAACTGCACAGTGAAATATTGACTGAGGGGAAATTCCTTTAACCTAAGGAAAATGTCTGCTGTTACAAGTAAAAGAGTCCTTGCTGGGACAGTGATTCTCCTTCATGCACTCAGAACTTTACTTCGCGCAAGGGAAACTGTCACAAATATAAACGTATTTCCTTGTTTTTAAAGAAGTGATTTCTCTCAGTGCATTCAATAGACTTTAGTGAAGCTAATCAGATATTTAGGTCACCGAGCAAAATCTCTTTAGATAGGGTTATTAAAATATCAAACCTTGTTTATCTCTCTTTTGCTGAGTAATTTTTCTTAAATAATTGGCTCTCATTGCATGCCTAATAATATCCTAAAAACATCTATCCATGACATTTTAATACTTCTTAGGTAATTATACTTGGTTTGGAGAGGTAAATGTATAAAATTTCTGTGGCGTCCGTAATCTGTGAGTCCGTGAGAGCACAACTTTTGCACAATAGGTCTAAATGCATCCAAAATTTGAAGAAAAGTTGCTTTTAACATTCCCCAGAGGGATTTTTTTTTTGTTTCTTTGAAATTTTAATTTTCAGGTTCATTATGGATGAAAAATGGTTTCCATTAAAATCAATGAGAAAATGGGTCAAAAAAAGGAAAAATTTAAATATTTCAAAAACGAATCTTTAGATCTGGATAAAAATATCAAAGGGGGGTTGGGGGTCTCTCTCAGGATATTAAAGAGGGGTCTGGGGGTAACCCCCAGAATATTGCAGGGGGGTCTGGGAGTCTCCCCCAGATTCAATTTGATGCGAGAAAGTGTTCGTATGGGGTTTTCCTACAGTTTATTACTTTCTCACTCTCCGTAGAGTAGAGAAAGTATTATGTAATCATGGAAAATTTGAAAATTGAGTTGGCTCCATTTCTTGGCATTTGATGTCCCCAGGAACCCAAAAAACCATATCCCAAAAAATGTCCGTCCGTCTTTCCGTCTGTCCGTCCGTCCGTCCGTCCGTCCGTCACGGTTGATATTTCCTCAACTATTCATCTGTTTGCGCATTCACATTTTCGTTTGTTGAACCTGGTGAGTCTTAGTCACCAAATCGATCATATTCTGCCCATTGTGCAACGTAACGCAGCGAGGAATAAATAGGCATGTTCGAGCGATCGCTGATCGTCGAATTGCTCGAACGCTAAAACTCTTACGAGGTTATATCGACTTCGACCATCCCTTCTTTTTGATTGATCGATATTTAGGTCATTACTCACATTAATTGTCCATTCCGCTGTTCCTGTCTCACCCGGAACTATAAAATGCAGACTGTAATGCGGCAAGTTTACTTACCTGCAACAAAAACAGAGAAAATAATGGTTAAATAAATTTATTTATTGATTTATTTATTTATGTACTTAACAGTTGATATATAGAGCCACCTGTAATGGTAGCTTTAGTACAAGTCACAGAAACTACATAATAATAAATTAATACATCTCCATAAGAACAATAAGAAGCGACGCCCGACAGTAGTTAATTTCGGTAGAAATTCGATAGTTAACTACATAGACATGCGCCAATTTAATCTTAATCACCCTTGAAACATGTTATCAGAAGCAAAAATGTATGTTAAACGGGGAAAGGTCTGGTATTTGTTCCGTAGTTCTTGAAAATTTGAAGGAAATTCGGGTAATAGAGCTATGTTCCGATAGAAACTTATAAACACCACAATTTTCCGGTAAACGTGCTAGGAATTTCGCGGTGAACAAATCGTCGTGCTTTTGATATGGTTTGATTAAGATTTAGGAATTACTTTTTTCAGTGATGGATGTGTTGGAAAGTTTTGTTGTGCTTGAAATTTTGTAATTTCGAAAATTTGTAAATAACTTAAAAAAATTGCTCGGAGCATGAAACGGTTCTGAAATTGATTCTCAACCTACTGGATGCGTTTGAAGAAAATGTCAATAGGGCTTTCATACGGCAAGTCACAATGAGGGAATCCTATCTTATTTGTCTATATATACTCATGAAGAATCAATTTTCTCAGCTCACAATTACAGAAAGCTGCAACTATACATAGATGAGACCACCCTCCTATTGTGACTCACTTTACAACAGCAATATTGGCATTTTTTGACGTATTTATTGAGTTTGTGTGAGCACATTATGGATCTTACTGATACTCCCACGTCCCACCATAATTTGCTAATGATTTTAAACTAAAATTGATACGTTTTACTGCCTTGACAAAAGTTTGCAAAAAACTCATCAAACACGTCAGAAAAAAAATAAGATATATGACAGATTTCTGGTTACCTGGGGGCTAATTCTGCTCTAAGATACCGGCAATCGACCATTCCCATTGGTTTAAACGGCGTCACGTGACAGATTTCGAGTCATTCGATGAACGGAGGAGTCATTTTATCTGAAATGAACGACTCAAATGACTTCAAATCTGTCACGTGACGCCGCGCCGTTTAAACCAATGGGAATTATCGATTCCCGCTATGTCATCTCGCCAAAAAGAGCAGAATCAGCCTTCAGGGACAAATATATTTGTCCCTGAATATATATATTCATAGGGACTGGAATTTTTCAGGTTTACAACACACATTGCACACAAACAGTGGCGGACCCAGAAAGTTTTTTGGGTGAGAGGGGGCCACGCCAGAAATTTTTTTTGGGCCGTTTTCTGTTCAAAAGGCGATTTTTGAGGCTTCTGGGGAGAAGGAGGGCCATGCCTCCTGTACCTCACCCGCTTGGATCTGCGATGTGCCCTTCTTACGAAAAATTGTCCACTGAAAAAAAAAAAAAATTCCCGAAGCATATGACAATATGTAAACCCATGTAAGGGATATGGTACGATTACCAGAATTCTAGGGTTATTTGTACCCAAGGTACTTATATTTAACAGGTATGCTTGACTCGCTTCCCGCGTCATCTTCAGTGGCGCGCAGTTCAAAAAGCATTCCAAGATGGCCGACAAAAGAAGAAAACATTGTATACTCTTTCCAGAAAACATTGGGCTTCCCTCTCAAGAAAAGCAGAAAATAGCCCGATGTTTTCTGGAAAGAGTATATAATATTTTCTTCTTTTGTCGGCCATCTTGGAATCATTTTTGAACTGCGCGCCACTGAAGATGACGCGAGAAGCGAGTCGGGCATACCTGTTAAATATAAGTACCTTGGTTTGTACCATAAGTCTTAAAAATGTTGAGGAAATTCTAGTTCTATTGCGACATAGTCTAGTATCAACACCGCAGTCGAATTTCCAGGTCAAAGTACTGGACTTTCTGTCGTTCACATATATCGTTGCGCTTCTGGTAATATGATTAGAATCTTGTATTTTAACTATGGCTCTTATTCAGTGTATGACTAGAAATTTTGCGACATTTTTATGACCAGAGGCCGGCACCAAACTAACAGCAAAGAAAGCCCTGACTGTTTATCACAGCTCTATCTATCGAAAGTCTATCGATAGACGCCCGAGCTCTAAACCTCTTAAATTAGGGACACATTTTTTTCAGAGTCGCCCCGGGAAGCCCGGACATTGAGAGGAATGGGTCTGTTGCACACTTCGGCTAGAGCGCTTTAAAGTATCAATTCTTATGTAAAAAGCTGTAAAAATAACAATGGCAGCATCAGAAAACACCAAAATTCATTAATAAACTCAAAAATTGCGAAAAACACTAAACACTATTCACCCCTGTATCTTTCCACCACGTGCACGATATTCCGCAAAATTAGCGCGGCACATTCAAATAATCACGGCCGTCTTTCATCACAGCTGATGATGATTGAAGTTGGAATCATACTTGCAACTCCTGTGTGTTATTGTTTCATTTTGATAAGTTTTCGACACAAATGTCGGTTTCCGTACCTTTTCTTAATCTTTTGTGAGGAATTGAGGATATTTAGACGTAAGAATTCAAACGGACGCCGTCTGTGTTTACTGTTTATTTGTTTATGAAGTCAGCTGTGATGAAAGACGGCCGTGATTATTTGAATGTGCCGCGCTAATTTTGCGGAATATCGTGCACGTGGTGGAAAGATACAGGGGTGAATAGTGTTTAGTGTTTTTCGCAATTTTTGAGTTTATTAATGAATTTTGGTGTTTTCTGATGCTGCCATTGTTATTTTTACAGCTTTTTACATAAGAATTGATACTTTAAAACGCTCTAGCCGAAGTGTGCAACAGACCCATTGCTGACGCGTGTGGCACGGAATTTTCAGAAAACTCAACTTGGTACTTACATAAGTTGCAAAGCTTTGCATTTCGCGATGAATAAGTCTAACTGTAAATACAACCGGGAATCGGGTGCCATGCTATACCATGGCGCATCGCACTCGTACCGGGCGGCGTGTACCCGAGGAAGCGATTAAGTAATAATTCTTCGAGTTAGAGCCTGTTAGAGGCGAGATCTCGCGCGACTAATCTGTCTCCGATCAGAATCGTTACAAACAGGAGGGGAAAAAAAGGATTAAAAATGAACTCACGATGGAAAACAGCGTTGCCGGTTCAAGCTGAATCAAGGATTATTTTGCAGGAAGCGATGGCTCAATGGCGCAATAAAGATTTTAATTTATTTCATGGAAATGTACTAAATGAGCTGGCTTTCAATATTTGTTTACACATTTTTTCGGCCAATTATTCACCTAGAAAAATTAACTCAATGTTACGAGGTATTAAACAATAAACACGTTTTGAAATCAGAGCCATAGTGGCGTCGTGTGCAATTTGGCAACAATGTATTCTATCCATTTAAACTCATGTAAGAGATCGAATTCAGGGGGTCTACAGTGCACAAGGAAAATTAGATATATTTAGAGCAGTTGCATTGTTGCCAGATGGCACGCGACGCCACTGATCACAGCTGCCGTTTTGTGCATATTTACTGTGGTACTTTTAAATTCACCGATGGCTCCAACGGTCGAACAAAAGATTACACAGTTCAGTTCAGTGGATGGTTGTAATGAACGAGCATACTCTGGTCTGTAATCTTTTCTCAACCGGTGAAGTCTCCGTCACTGACTGAAAGAAAAGTTGTGGATATTTTGCTAATTGAATGGTGATAGTACCGATTGAGAAAATATTACAGCTGGGAGTATTTTCTTAAATTGCCGTGTGCGTTCTACCGAACGCTCAGATAGCCATAGATTGAACTGAACTGTAACATCTATTGGTCAACCGGTGGCTTCATCGGTGGATTGGAAAATGTAAATTAAAAGAAAGACACATAGCGGCGAGTCTGTGTTTGAAAGAGAGAAGTTTCTGCCCTGCGACAGTGACATTACATAATTATATCCTCCAGCATTGAATCCTTCGTTTGAATCAATGGAAAAGAATCGATTATTGGGTGGTTTACTTTTAAACATCCAAACAATCGATGCTTTTGTGTAGGTTCCGATGGGAGAGAAGAAAATCGATTCTTAACGATGTGATACATCGATGTCTCCTCCACATAAGTCAACAGAAAAGAATCGACTCTTGCAGTTGGCTTGATAGAACCTCTAACTATCGATACTTTTCCGTAAGTTCCAATGTGAGAAAAACGACAATCGATTCTTCACGAGCCGCCACCACTTATTGTGATACATCGCTATCTCCTTCATATAAATCGCAATGGAAAATAATTGACTCTCACATGTGGTTTGATTGAACCTCCAAATAACCAATAATGTTCCGTACGTTCCAATGAGAGAAAAACTATACAATCGATTCATCACGAGCAACCACTAATTGTGATGCATCCAAATCTCCTCCATATAAATCAATCGAAGAGAATCGATTCTCGGGTGGTTTAATGGAGCCTATAAACAATCGATACTTTTACGAAAGTTCAAATGTGAGAAAAACGATAATTGATTCTTCACGAGTTCGCTACTGGTCGCGGATGTGAATGTGTTAGCGCGAATAACAAAAAAAAAAGAAGATAATCCACAGGAGGGAATAAACGAAGAAGAACTGCGGAGTTGCATTTAAATGCAGTTGATCTACAGGGGGAAAAAATGGAACGGTTAAAAACTATTCTTCAACTATCCAGTTATAATAGACGGCTATAGAACTCACTCGCCGCGCAGAGTCCACGCTGAGGCTACAGGCGCATAAAGAATGTTTAATTTTGAAGAGCGCCATCGCAAGAATTCATTCCACTAATAAAAGCAGTTCCGTTTGACCGGAGATGGAGTATCTTTTAGATCTCTATTGAGTTACGAGAACCCCCCCTCCCTCCTACCCCCTCCCCCCTCTCCCCTCCCACCCCCTCATTATACGAGTATTTATGACGGTTTTATGCTAAATCTTGCTCATAACTCAAGAACACACGCTTGGATTTTGTCCATTAATAAAAAAGGATTAGCTTGTTGTCTTTTCATCGGCAACTCATTTTATAGACTCATACACCGGTGGAAACAGGCAATTTGCCCATAAGATCTATCGATAGAATTGTTAACAAGACGATTATCGTATTGAATTTGTCCTAGGACGTAGAGCGGGGATATAAATGTTCCTACAGGGGGAAAACGTTGTAAATCAAACGGTAGAAGATCTTTGACCTATGGGATGCTACTCTGAAACAGGTTCTTTTGAATATTTTTACACTATACAGAGCTACGTGATTCGTCCCATCTAGAATAAATATGTCTTATTAAATATTGATAGGAGTTGACTTTGATCGTAGAAGAGAAGACCACCATCGTAAAATTTCGGGCAAATAGATAAACAGCTTCTTCTAAGTATTGTTTGGTTATAATAGGTGTACCATATATATAAGGGTCATAATTTCAGAATGCAGAAAAATTTTGTCCGACAAAATTATAAAGACCCCCTCAAAGTAAGAATGCAATCTTGTCGCCCTCCGCGAATCGACGCCCCTCAAAATTATAACTTTGATGACTTTTTTTTCCTTTTTTGCATTTTGCACATGGATTTTGCCGCCCTCTGTGATTCATTTCGAAATTTGATAACCCTTTTTGCTTTGTTTTTGTTTTTGTTTTTTGGGTTGTTCACCCTGATTTTGCCGCCCTCGGAGAGTACCGCTAGGGTACTCACAGCCCCCCCCCCCCCCACGGCACGCTCTTGATACATTGCAACTCTTGACTCATTTAAAAATGCAAATTTATTTTATAACCTACTGATGAACGCAAAAAAAAAAAAAAAAAAAAAAAAAAACCGTATAGAATTGGGAACAACTTTCAGTTTTGGTGAAATAATTTTCTTTCATGCTTTAAGACATGATAACTTGTTTCCTCTTGTGGAAAGCAGTTCCATATAGTTGCCCTTGAGTTTGGTGGTTTAACAATGCTTTGAAGGGTTAATGGGAGTTGCAAACTTTTACAACAGGGGATTGAAGAGTTGGTTCTTGCATAAAAACCTATAAAAATTACGATGAGTACCTACACTAAAAAATCACGAAATTTCGCTCTCAGAATCGGAATTAATGGCGGAGAGACTCAGGTGTCATGGGGAATTCCTATCTAAATTGGGACACATCTCTGTGTTTCCGTATAGAAAGTGGCAAATTAGACAGGAATTTCCCATGATACCTGCGTTGAACCGACAGTACGATCTTGCCGTTCTATAGCAGTTTGTGGGTTTATCACTGAATTATAGACGTATTCAGTGTCATTTTCCTGATTTTCGCTGGTTTTTCTATTTTATCAAATTGGACTGTATTCATTTGCTCACAGCGAAAGTTTGCATGAGCCCCATTGAAAAAGAATGCATAGGTAACTTACGAATCTACATTCTGGTAGATTTTGGTATAGTCACTGCAAAACAAAGTTTAAGAAGAGCCGAAGCAGGCATTTTAAAACAGCTTTGCAGAGCAAAATAGCTAACTCTACTGGAGCAAGTTACGGTTGTATCGAAGCATTACTTCGATGGATCAAAAGCAATAAGAAAGGCTGTTACTCTAAAACGAAACAGTGCTTCGGTACAGCTGCAACTTCTTCCACGGTAGAGCTAGAACCTTTGCTTTGCGAAGCCATTTTAAAAGGCTGCTTCGACTGTACTTAATTTTTGTTTTATCAGTGGTTTTGATCATTGAACCACGGAAATTGAGCATTTTGAGGAAGAATTCATGGTCGCAATAGAAAATAACTTGAAAAAAAAATATAGTTATAGAAAAAATATATAAATATTTTGGTTTAAAAGCCAAAAATCTTGTTGCAAAATGTACGCTTACGTCAATAGGATAATAATAATAATATCTTTATTCATAATTCAGATGAGTAGAACATAGAATAGTATCATGGTAGATTACATTTACTTACCAAGGTTACAAAGTTATCAAAAGTTAGAGAGGTCATCAATTGAGTATAAACATCTCTGTGCGGAGTATAATTTTGCAGTATCTTTTGAATATTTGAAATGAATTAGCCTTTCGAAATTTGACGGGGACTGTATGAAAAAAGTGAATACCAAATTTCAGAATGTTAAATTTGTTCCATTTAGAAAGTAATATTCCAGACCTTAAAGCATTTTTACCTCTTGTGTTAAATGAATACGTCTGAATGGGGCTCTTGCAAACTTTTGCTGTAAGCAAAGAATAGTCCAATCTCATGTAAAGACCAGGAAAAATCACGAAAATCACACAAAGAAAGTCTAAAATTCAGTAATAAACCCACATAACTGCTATAACGGCAAGATGGTAATGGCGATTCGACGCAGGTATCATGGGAGATTCCTGTCTATTACGTCACTTTCTCTACGGAAACAGAGATATGTCTCAATTTAGATAGGAATCTCCCATGATACCCGTGTCTCTCCGCCATTAAGCCCGATTCTGAGAGTGAATTTCGTGATTTTTTTTAGTGTACTCATCGTCATTTTTACAGATTTATATGCAAGAATCAACTCTTCAATCCCCTATAGCAAAAGTTTGCAAGAGCCCCATTGGAGTTTAAGAGGTGTTTTTTTTTTGTTTTTGTTTTTTGTTTTTTGTTTTTTATAAGAAAAAAGCTGTTGATGTCCTGAAAATAAAGAGTGATGTAACTTAAATTAGTCGCAAAAACGAAGAAAGTAATGGGCCTTCAGTGAGTAGTCGAATAATTTTTTCGTGCTTCTGAAAGTCGTGCTTACTGTTCCACAGTCGCGGGTTGCGGGTCTCGAGTTGGCTGACGCGACCCGCGACCGCGACGCGACGAATATACGAAAGATATTTGCATTGCGGGAGTTTGTTCTTCGAGGCTCGATAATTGCAGGTTAAGTTGTCGAAGGAAACGGCGATAAACACTGCGGCTGCCTTCTTGCAATGCGCGCGACTCGAGAGTTAAGTTAAGACTCCCAGAGTGTATTGACACCGCCGTTCGAGTGTTGCACGTGACTTAACACTTCTGAAAAAAAAAAAAAAAAAAAAAAAAAAAAAAAAAAAAAACCACCAGCAAGCGAGGTCAACACTCAACACTCAAACACTGTGCATGCAGTCTGCGCGTCACCATAAAAACAAATTTTACGCAAGAGCTGTTCAAATATTACCAAACTTATAAGCTTCCGCGCCAACCTGTATCTCTGTATACCTGTATCTCTGTATACCTGTATCCGGATTATCTCTTCAGTGTACGCAGCCCACTACTCAATTATTGACTTCCGCTTTCGGCCTAAAACGAATGCATCCGCGCAGCGGAATATTTGATTCGATGCGTCTTCTCGTGTTCTTCAACGAGCTATATAGCGATAGAGAGGATTTGTGGGGCGTGGTATTGAAACTCTACGGGGGCAGCCATGATCGAGATCTCTTATGGATGTTTTCAGTGGCGTCGCGTGCCATCTGGCAACAATGCAATTGCTCCATTTAAACTCATCAAATATATCGAATTTTCCTTGTGCACTCTGCACCCCCTGAATTCGATCTTTTACATGAGTTTAAATGGATAGAATACATTGTTGCCAAATTGCACGCGACGCCACTGGATGTTTTTCACACAGGCTCGGTTTGTTTGCCTCACTTTTTCAATATTTCTGTGATTGGCTAGCTCCCGTAAGTGACCGTGGTTTCGAAACTCTGGCCACGAAAGAAGTGACCGGTGACCATTGGTGCATTGGTCACGAAATAAAATTTGCTTAATGGTAAACAAGATTCAAGATTTGATGCATTACTTAAATAGGTTACTATTTGTACATCTTCGTTGAATCACTTGAAATTATTGTGTGAACGTCATGTGGAGTGAGAAAGTCGCGTATGGACCCCGCAACAGAATGGCCCACTGGTCAAAACGGCGCGGATTGCCGACAATGCCCGAGCGAAGCGCCGTTTTTTTAAGCGGAAGTCTGGCGCATTTTTAGCCAGAGATTCTGGAACTTGTCACTATAATTTTTGATCAAAAATTCCAGATTTTTCTGTTCAAAAAGACTATAGAAGTTTTGGTAAAAAGTTTCAGAATTCCGGTTAAAAACACGATACTTCTCTTCAAAGAGGCTGGAATTTCTTATCGAGATCGAACTTCTTGTTGGAGTCGACCGGGCTATTTTGAAGAGAATATTTTTTTCCTCAAGCGATAGAAGAAAATTTTGAATTATTGGCCAAAAAACGAAACCCTGTGTTTAGTATAAATTTAACCCTATCGAGGCAACGACTGCCCACAACATCGCTACACAAGTGTTCTCGAATAATAAGAAAAAAGTATAATTGAGGACATTTCAAGAGGAAAAGGGGGCCGGGGCCGCACACTGTGAGATTTGACCGATCTAGCTAGACAAAAGTCAAAAAATCAAAGTGCTCCAATCAGATCGAAAATGGACTGAAATGAAAGCTTAGGGTGTGCTGATCACGTACATATGGTGCATAAGCTATTTTGCTTGACCAGGTCATGAACTATTCAGCTTGAAAGTTGGTCGATCGTAATGGCTTCGTCTGAGCAGTTTTCATAGTCCAAAACGTCATCCTAGTTTTCGCGATTTTTTTTAAAACTAATCGTATTTTAAGAAACATCTTGCAATGGAAGTGATACAGGAAGGTATGACGATGGTTTTTCATTGATTAGAATTGTATTTCCTTCGTTTTTTATTGTGCTATGGTTATTTTAAAGTGGACTGGTTTTGGTGATAAGATTTCCATACAACTTCATATTTCATGGACAATATAAAACGAACCCCTCATCCGTCCGCATTGAAACTTAATTCACGTGAAAGCCCGTGTTTCAGAGAAGAGATCCATGCAAAGTTTTCCTGCTACTTTCGCGCACTAAGCGAGAACATTCGTGATGAAAATTGAAAATCAACTCGTATTTTCACAAATTCTCGCTGTGTCTGACTGGCTGACCGTGCGCAGTGCTAGTGCTGCGAGCCACGTGCTGTCGTATTCACCTATGCAAAGTTACGTTGAATCGTCAATCTCCTTCATCCGACCCCGCTAATGTAATGGCTAGCGCAGTAGATTGCCTGACTGAATGTTTTGCGTTCGAAACCCGGATCGAACGAAACTTTTTTTGTTCTCCATGATTGTTCATAATGAACTTTACTGCTCTTGAAGGGAAATAATTTATTAATCAATTACAAGAAGGAGAACTGGTTTCTTATTTTCGAAACCTGTCAATTAATTATTATTTTAACTTAAAGCCTCTTATTTTTAAATAATCGTCTAATCGTTACGTTTCGCTTATGGTTATCATATTTTTGCCTTTCCTATTCACAGCATGAGGTACGATATTTTTTTCTGTCATTTCTTTTTTCTCTCCATGCGTTAATTTCTATAATTATTGAAATTATTCTTCTGAAAAAGCTCATTATGAAAAAAAAAAAAAAAAAAAAAAAAATCTAGTTTCTACTTAATTAAATGAAAATTGATTAAAATTGTCCATTAAAAACATTCATTTGTCAAATTGTTTTGTTCGTTTAATAGTTTGTCATTGTCATTTTTGAACTTTCGTGATTTTTCATTTTTTTTTTACTCTAATTACGTTGAATGCCAAAATTATTGAAAATGGACCTTAAATTCGGTTTCAGCGACCCAAAAAACCTCACAGTACCACTAATGAAGAAGTATAATAGTCGAGAAGACTTTTGTCTAGCTAGATCGGTCAAATCTCACAGTGTGGGCCGCGGGGGGGGGGGGGGGCATGAAACAACAGAATAGGTGTGATCATCAGCTGAAGACCTCCGTTTGCTCACAATAAACAGTTCTCAGCTAGGACAGACTCATTGTATTTTTGGCCATTCTTCTATAAATGGCCTCAACTACTATTCACCTAGATTTTTAGGGTAGTGCACGCATAATGTTTCTGAAGTCATGGCATATAATTGTAAAAATAGTGAAAAGACGTAATCAATAATTGAATCATCTAAGAATCATACATTCATTCAAAATTCATGGTGAGGTATAAAGAACAATCTACTTATAAATTCTCAGAGAGCGGGAGAAAGAGAGAGAAAAATACAGAGAGAAAGACACGCAGAACGAGAGAGAGAGAGGGAGATGTAGAGAGAGAGAGAGAGAGAGAACAAGATAGAGAGGGAGAGAGAGTGAGGGAGGGAGGGGAGAGAGAGAGGGAGAGAGAGAGAGAAGAGAGAGAGAGAGAACGAGATAGAGAGAGAGAGAGAGAGAGAGAGAGTGAGAGAGAGAGAGGGTGGGAGGGAGAGAGAGATGATGAGGATGATGAATCGATTTTATTTTGTTCAAGATAAACATAGTTTTACAAACGCGCAAAAAGAAACAAAGAGAGAAACAATTTAGAAACAAAATTGGACCACAAGAGAAAAAATAAAATAAAATAAAATAAATAAATTAAGAGTTCACAAAGCACTAGGCAAAAGAAAGAGAGAAAACAAGATAGAGAGGGAGGGGGAGAGAGAGCGAAAGAGAGAGCGAGAGAGAGAGAGAGAGAGAGAGAGAGAGAGAGAGAGAGAGAGAGAGAGAGAGAGAGAGAGAGAGAGAGAGAGAAGAGAAGAGAAGAAGAGAAAGCCATAGGAAGAAAATGAGAGAGAAACAGGTACAGCTCAAAGAGTTTGTTTTGAAGAGTAATGCCAAGGTGAAGTAACAAATTACGTTAATAATGCCAAACAGAAGACTAGGGCACCTTCAATTGTGAGAATACAGGTTTAAAAACTGGAATACCCGTCTCATTTCCATTTAACGGTTAGGGTGAGGACCATTTTCAACTTGGGTGTTAAAAGTGGGCTCGTGTGTAAAAGACATCTTATTGACAGAATGACAGGAGAATATGTAATGATGCGATACAGCGAAGGCGAGCTGACGAAAACTCATCCACGCGTATTCTTTGTTGAGAGAAAAAAAAATCTGCGAGATGATTATGCGAACCCGATAATTCAATCGGAATTAATTTAAACACTTTATACACTAGCTCTTCATTGTGATCAATAAGGTGGACTGTTTAGTACAGCATTTAATGGTCGAGTGTAGAAATTCATTTCGGATTTACAAAAAAAAAAAAACAACAAAAACAAAAATTCCAGTGAGCGCAGTACTTTCATTAGCATTGACTTAAAATGTTCTTTCACTTGAAAAATAAAACTAGCTTCCAACCGAATAAGGATTCCAGGTCCAAAAAAGCTCCAAAAAGATTGCAAAGTAACATCCTCTAAACGTTTCTCTTTGGCCTTACACTCTTAAAAATCGACCAAAAACTTCGGGGTGAAAACCGGATCAAACGTAAAAATTCGAGAGCATCTAGGTGCACCAGGAGTACAGGCAGTGGCGTAGTGTGCAATTTGGCAACGTTGAACTTTCTCCATTTAAACCTATTAAAAATATCGAACTACTGGTTGTACTGGGTGTGGCTGTTCGGTGAACACCCTCAAATTCGACTTTATATGCGTGTTTAAATAGACAAAATACAACGTTGCCAAATCGTACGCTACGCTACTGAGTACATAGGGTAGAACATACTATTGAAAAGAGTGTGTATGCCTCCTCGGTGGAGTGACTTCATTTTATTACTCCTGAGGTGTTCACACTATGACTAGATATCTCCCCTTTCTTTTTGCACCATTTTATTCCCGAAAATATCTTAACTCGAATAAACTATGCAACGGGGATTTCATATGGCTTTATGTAAGCGTCAGAGTGAACATTTCTAACAGTGCGGGCAGAAACTAAAAAAAAAAAAAAAACAAGAAACAAAAAACGATGAAACAAAAACCAAACCAACAAACAGAAAAACAAAAACCAAAATCATGGTTAATTTTTGGATTTGTTGTTTCCTTTTTGTTGTAGATTCATTCTGTTTATTTTGGAAAACACACCATTGAATAAGATTGCTGACTAAAGAGGGGTTTTATCATCGTGTCTCCAACGGTAAGTTTCGTTTGGTTTATTTAAACTCACGAAAATAATCGGAATAGGAATCAGCGATGACCACCAACTTCGACCTTTCTCATGGATTCAAATGAGCTAAATGCTACGTTGCCAAATAGCTCGCTTCGCCACTGATGCAACGTAACGCAGTGCGAGGCGTTAGGGGCGGGGCAAGCGGGTGGCGGTTGGGGCGAAGCGGACGTCTACAAAAGAATCGATTGTCGTAAATTCGAGGGCGATTGTTTCGCGATGCTGACCTGAATTAAGAGACAATTCTGTTTTACTGTTTTTCTGTTCTGATGCGATGCGTGGTCAAATGGATTCTCCTCCTGCACAATTCGATTTTAGCGCTTTTCAGCTGAGTTCCGATCACGCCAGCCAGATCTAAGAATCGCTCCAACACCGCTGAGGCTTTATTCTTGCGGACGAGCCCCAGCGGGTCCCCAGCGTTGCCGGAATGAGCGATTCTACACGCGACCTGACTCAAAGAGAGTGAACCCAGGACCTGACCTACCTCTTCACTGCATGGGGTTCCTCTCAAGGAACAAATTGCTTAAACCCTCTTATACGAGGGGCGTTCAACTTATAAGTTTCCCTATTTTTTATCTCTGGCCCTGTTGGTGCTAGAAAAATTTCATTTACACGGTTAAATTTGCCAAATTCTCAGCTTTCCAGTGGTATTTTTGTTTTTGAAATTCGAGCAATTTTTGTAGGAGAAAAAGCTACATTTCTACACCCGCGTGTCGAAAAAGTCCCCCGCCAACTTTTTCAGCAAAAAGTATTCGCCTGTTTTGAACAACAGCATTCGCGTCTGATTAGCGACGAAAATGAGCCGTTATCGCTCCATACCTGTTGCTGCGCTCAATTTTTGTCGTGAAATCTTATCTAAGATGATCATGAGATGCATTATAATCACATATTGTCGGCAAAAGTATCGTACGTAAAGTTCGAGTCAGATGACCACCTGAAGGATACGGTGATGAATTTTTTCAAGTCCTTAGACCGAGAGTTTTTCGTCCAAGGTATTGAAAAGCTGGTTCATCGCTGCGAAAAATGTATCAATCTGGAAGGAAATTATGTGGAAAAGTCGTAAAATCAATCAATTTTACTTGGAATACTTCAAAAATAAAATGTATTTTTTATTTTAAAGTTTTGCGTTCTTCATTCCAAAAGTCAAAGTTAGTTTTTACTTCCCAACTCAGAAGTTGGCGGGGACTTTTTCGAAAAGGGTGTAGAAATATAGCTTTTTCTCCTACAAAAATTGCTCGAATTTCAAAAACAAAAATACCGTTGAAAAGATGAAGATTTGGCGGCTTTAACCGTATAAATGAAATTTTTCTAGCACCAACAGGGCCAGAAATAAAAAATAGGGAAACTTATAAGTTGAACGCCCCTCGTAAAATACATAGGTTTTTATAAAAAAGCGTGTGCGTAGTGACTGCTACGAGTGCTACGCGGAATTCTCATTTAAAACAATGTATTTTGGGTCAAACTCTCATCTCCGGAACAATGGGACTTGATTAGAAACCAAAGGCATCTTTGTTCTCAGTTCATCAAGTACTTTCATTTTCTTTATAAAAAACACAGAATAATTTTAGACCCTTAATTGCAACTGCTCACACTGCTCCATTAGAAGGGCTCCCTCATTGTGACCCACTCATTCGACCGCCATATTTGAATTTCGTTAAACGCATTATTTAGTTTTCCAGTGGATTTTGGGACTTGCTGGTGCTTTCCATTGTGATTTCCACTTGAATGTACAGAGAAAATGAATGACTCCCCGGCAAAAAAATATGTGATTTGGACGAAATATCCCCCCCCCCCCCCCCGCTGATCACGCACCTTTTTAAGGTCAAAAGGGTGCATTCTAGATCAGTTCAATACTTTTTCAAAATTTCCTTAGAATGTCCTCCAGACGTCCTGAGGACGTTGAAGGCCCATTTTTTTTGCCGCGCCTCCATGACGCTGTAGCAAAAGTTTGCAACCAGACCCATTTTCTTTTTTTTAGCATTTTACGAATGAATATCAACAATCAGAATAGGGTAATCTGTTGATATTGTATGTGGACTAGAGGTAGTTTTAGAAGTGTAGGCGCACCTGCAGCGATAATCTTTGGAATTTGTCAACATTATTTCTGATATTACTCGATAAAAATGAATGAAAACGAAATTGAACATTCACTTTACAACGAGGAACACTTTAAAAGCCAAATAATAAAGTCAGAAGCTAGTTTGGTTTTCATTTGAAGGAATCAAAGTTGAAAATTCGCCAAAGATTATGGTTTAGATGCGCCAACACTTCTAAAACGAGCTCTCCTCGGTTGACTTATATTTAATGTTTAGTTTTTTTACGATTCAAATAAACTGGGCTACTATACATTACGGCGCAGATCTTCGTCTGGAATCTCACAATCGGATGATATGTCCTAATTCTCCAAAACAACAAAACGTTATTCTCAGGCGTGAGAGTGACCGGTAGACCGTGGCGTCCGTAATGTTAATTTATACGATTTTCACCTCTTCGCGTTGATTTGTAATGGCATCCGGCCAGTGGCGTCGCGTTCCATATGGCAACAATGCAACTGCTCCATTTAAACTCATTAAATATATCGAATTTTCCTTGTGCACTGTGAACCCCCTGAATTCGATACTTTACATGAGTTTAAATGGATAGAATACATTGTTGCCGAATTGCACGCGACGCCACTGCATCCGGCCATCACAAATCGCGATATAACAACCGCGGTGGCTCGTGCTAACACTTCTAACAATACCTAACCTAAGTGATTTTCTTTTCCTTATTCGCTGCTCCTGAGAGGTTTATGAGAGTGGTTAAAATTCTTAATAATCAATATACTTCAAGGTGTCACGGACTGCTTGTACGGTTTATGAGTTTACGAGTCCTCCATTTTACTGATAGGGAATTCTATCAACGGTGTGGACCTCATAAATATGCATCGAAAAAAAAAAAAATTTAATAAATTAACAACAGAATTTGATTCATCCACTTTCAAAAGGTCTTATAACGTTCCAATTTTCATTTCAATTTGTACATTAACCTTTACATGTTATAGCTCTACTAAAGTCTTTTCCTGGGTCTTTTTTCAACCGAAATTTTTGTCAGCGCTACCCAAGTGTTTTTTCCTGTTTACTCTGTATACAGTTTAATAGAGTAATCAACCTACATACAGCCATCACAAGAACATGATTGTGTTTCCTATTTGCTAAAGTACTAACGCAGGTTATCTTCGCGTTCCTGTAAAATTTTGGTACTATGCTGGGCGCAAATATACCCCCATCAGAAACCTCAGATTTTGCCTTTTTTCACCAGAAAATATCCCGAAATCGCTTCCTCCGACGCTTCAAAGTTCACACGTTGTGCCATCTCTCCCCCCCCCCCCCCAAGAAGAAAAAAATTTTGGATTTGTCGCTGCCACGGTGGTGTTTTCTCTGGTTTCGTCAAGTTACGACGATGAAAAAAATTTGAAAATGGAACTAAAAATATATATAATGAAAAGTAATTGCTCAGTTTGACATCGTTGGAAAAGACGAATGACTCGAAGAACTATCGCGAATGATCCCGAGCTGAGTTGCAGTAGCGTAGCGTGCAATTTGGCAAAGTTACAGTTTGTCCATTTAAACCTATGAAAAAAATCGAACTATTGGCTGTTCGGTGAGCACCTTCGCATTCGACCTTTTACATGGGCATGGGTTTAAATGGTTACAATTCTACGTTGTCAAATTGGACGTTATGCCACTGCTGAATTGCCACATTTACGGAGAAGTCTGGTATCGAACCGTATATAATCTCCCATTCATGAATTGAATGCAAAACACAAGGAGGAGGATTTCACACTGGAAATCTGACAACACCGATCGATCCCGTCTAACGGAGCTGTCTGAATGAATGACGCTGATGCTTAAATTGTAAAATTGTAAACGTTGGAGTTGTAAATGGTAAGTACTGCATTTTCGAACGGCAAAATACCGAATACGGCACGAGTGAATTTATTTTACGGACCGCCAGAGTTGGAAGTCCGTTGCAAGAGCGGTTGCTATTGGGCGTGTTAACCGCTCATAAATGTGTTTGGGTGTAACTCCCTCGTATAAGCATACATAGCGCGACTTTTGCATGGACGCTGGCGAGAGTGTGTGTGTGTGTACGTTTTTATGTTTGCGTGTGAGTGTGCGTTTGTGTTTGGACCATTGTTTTTTGTGTTAATGGACTAATGGAGGTTTGTTGTCCTTGCTGGCGAAGATGGTTTCCTGAATGAATGCCGAAACCTTGACTTAAATCCTAGATGTGGGGAATGTTCGATCGGGGCCGAGCCGTATCAAAAGGGCTCATTTGCACGTATTTGTATCTTTTCACTAATTATAAGCATATGAAAAGCTTTTCTTTACTTCCCCTCTTTCTCCTCTCTCTCCTCTCACTCCTCTCTCTCCTCTCTCTCTCTCTCCCCTTCTTGTTCTTCTTTTCTGCACTAATACGCTCATTGACAAGCCCGTGTGAGATGAATCACGAACCCACTAACCCACCGCTTTTTTTTCCTCCACTGCAGAAAGTTCATCAAACTTGCTTGAATCTCACCAGCACTGAGCTTGTAAAAAAGTGCCGTCTCTTCTTCTATCCCGCGATCTTTCCAAACGAAGACTGAGTGGAGAGCAGGCCCGTCAAATAGGGGGGGGGGGGCGCTGGACCCACGGGTCCGGGGCCCGGGCCAACTTTGTTTTTTTAAGGGGAGTCGGACGAGGATTTCCGTCAAAATTTTAAAAATTCGTTTTTTTCAGCTAAAGTTGTTCCATATATCATCAGCTTTAATTTAAGACCAAGCTCACTTATTTTTGATGATACTACTCTATAAGAATAATTTCATTAAACAGAGAAAAACAGTGTTAAGTGCAATATGCATTTAAAGTGTTTTTTTCCGGAATTTTTAAATTGTGTTTTCCCCGAGTTTGTGTTTTTTCACACAAAAGGTACATTTTCTCAGGACCTACTCAACCAATTTTGAAACACTTTGGCTTGTTTCATTTGTCTCTACGCCCTGCACAATTTAACACAAGCTTTTTTCAAAATTCTGTTTGGATCAACTTTTATGAGCCTCCAAGTGCCCAAAAATAATTAATTTTTGGAACTAAATTTTAAAAAATCATAACATTTTCAAAATTCAATTTTTTTTTAAAACCTCG
Source organism: Trialeurodes vaporariorum (assembly GCA_011764245.1). NCBI lineage: Eukaryota > Metazoa > Arthropoda > Insecta > Hemiptera > Aleyrodidae > Trialeurodes > Trialeurodes vaporariorum. Next base: position 10,966,768 of record VMOF01000111.1, on the reverse strand, counting down.
TGTTAAAGTGTGCAAGACAATAAGACGAATCAAACAAGCCAAAGTTTTTGAAAATCGGTTGAATAGTTCCAGAGAAAATGTTCCTTAAACATTGATTGTTTAACATGGGCTGAGATAGGCTGTCCGACTCCCCTTAAACTTCGAAATAAAGCATTTTTTCTCGCACCGATCCACCGCCATCAGCTGAGATAACGTTCTTCTCTCGAGCACTTCCTGTCGCTTTTCTTTAGTCTGCTATCAAGCCAAGAGGCCTTACTGGAAATATTTGCTCGGCCTTGCAAAATCATTTTTTATTTCATTTCATTTTTTCTTCGAATCAACACAAGATAGTATTCTTTGTTGGTAGTTAATAACTACCGAGTTTAATTTGAAAGCGTTCGACTCAAAATAGCTGATGAAGCTGGAAGAGAAAGAAGAAAGAAAAGAAGAACACAAAGATTAAGAAGACAGGAGAGAATAAGAACACGCAGAAGAAGAAGAATATGAAGAAACAACCACAACAAAAACGACAGTAAATAAAATTAAAACGTTAGAATAAAAGACTAGAGACAGACATACGGACGGCCGGAGTCAGTCTCCGCGGGTGTAAAGACGTCAGCGGAACAGTTAGAGCAGATGAAGGAAAGGAGCCTTTGGCATCTTTGGGGGCTTAGCGCGCGTTCTGTCCACCCGTCCACCTCTTCGTCCGCGCGATGAGATGAGATGTCGAGTTGCACCGGTCAGTGCAGTATAGGTGAGCGGCGAAAGAGGCGCGCGGAGTGATTGTCAGTATATTCCTTCCGTTTCCGTTACGCACGTTGCAGCGCGGCAGGCGCAGTCATCATCGTTGTTTTATTCTCACAATCACAGGAGAGGCATCATTTCGCACTGCGCCCGGCGAGCGGAGCCACGCACCCTGGTCTGAGACCTCCAAAAAGTGGCCAAAAATCAAATCGTAAATTTCTCATCAATGGGGCTATGGCACATAGCACAAGCACTTCAGTTATAAGCAGAGATTACTAAGCCTAAGAGGTATGGCATAACGATTCAAAAGCGTTGTTCGACTCCTACGAACAAAGAGTAAACAAGAGTCGCAATTGAATGGAAGGCCTGCGTGGTCAACGTAGATAAGGGATCCGAACGCGGGCTGGCCTGGGCTGGCCTCTGATTGGCTGCAACGGGTGGAGCAAAAATGACTCGGGGTATAGGGAAAATAACACGGGATTTTCGTTCCGGGGCGTTTATCTCGAAACCTAAGCAAAATCGTACCTAAACAATTTATACGAGTCGATTCAGCAGATTTTTCCGAACAATTTGATAGGTCATAAGTGCCACTTTATAGCAAATTCGAAAAGACTGTTTCAGTTTAAAAGTACGCACAATAGTGTGATTACATGCTTGGCGTGTATTCGAGCAGTGTTTGAGTAACTCACTATTGTGCGTACTTTTAAACTGAAACAGTCTTTTCGAATTTGCTATAAAGTGGCACTTATGACCTATCAAATTGTTCGGAAAAATCTGCTAAATCGACTCGTATAAATTGTTTATATATGATTTTGCTTAGGTTTCGAGATAAACGCCCCGGAACGAAAATCCCGTGTTATTTTCCCTATACCCCGAGTCATTTTTGCTCCACCCGTTGCAGCCAATCAGAGGCCAGCCCAGGCCAGCCCGCGTTCGGATCCCTTATCTACGTTGACCACGCAGGCCTTCCATTCAATTGCGACTCTTGTTTACTCTTTGCCTACGAAGTATGCAATGTGGCGTACGCTGGTGACCATAAACATTGTTACTACTGTCGCTGTTTGAAATGAGGTTTGACAGCAACGCCACTAACTAAATTAATAAGATTAATAAAGTGTTTGGAAAGTTTAATGAGCTCTAAGTATATTTTGAACGTGAATCTGAAAATCTAAGACACTTTAATCATCCCATCGACCATTAAATGACAAACATTTAGATGCTGCAGAGAATCTAACCTCATTTCCAACAACATGAATAACAACAATGTTTACGGTCACCAGCGTACTGCACGTTGTATCACGGCCATTCTGCAGGCGTTTTTTACAGAGCCCGGCCAACAGTTCTTCAACACGGCGGAGATAGGAAGTGCCTATATCTCTTAGGCTTAGTAATCTCTGGTTATAAGCGATTTAAGGTGATTCTTCAGTGTTTAGTGCCAATTTCTGCCACCAGAGCGCTACCGTTCGATTAAAGTCGAATTACAGGCCGAAAGTAATTTATTTTTAAGGAAACGGAGTGGCAGTTACTAGATAATCATCTGAAGAGTGTCTCTGCGCAAAAAATCTTGTCAATAACTTCAAATATAAGGCTGAAAGAACCAAAAAATAAAACATCGCAAATCGATTCTTGTATCGAAATACCGCTCCTTATGATCATAGTATGGTAAATTTTACCATCATATGGTAAATGCAACGTGCATTGTGGTAAATTAAGATAACCTGTTGGTACATTTCACCACAATGTACGTTGCATTTACCATATATGATGGTAAAATTTACCATACTTGATAGCAGACTCCAAAATCAGCTATGCAGATGGTAAATTCTACCAGTCTTTTTTATCCGTGTTAAATTAAGCTTCAAATGTCGAAAAACGATGATTTTGGATGAACTTTTTTAACTGATTTTTGGCAATTTTTTCCCTATCTCAGATTATAGTGCGCCGAGCGTGGCGGCTCTATAAAAGCTGCGAGGCGAGACTATAGCTATACGCTGACGCTGAAGCGGGGGGCAGGCGCGGGCGGCTCGCACTCCACGCTCTACGCGTTGCTCCGAGATGCATTGCAATCGCGCGGCTGTGAATGACCGACGCGACGCAACCGGACCGGTGCGGCAGATCGACCGACTGACTATATGACTGCTTGCCTCCTCACGCGCGCTGTTGGCGTGATCTGAGCCGCGCGCCGCGTGGACTTGCGCTGGGCGTGAGCTGCGAGTTGAGGGCCGCGGCCGAGCGCGCATCTTCCCGCCACGATGAGTGAGGATTACAGTGTTGCCAATCTAATTTCTCAGTTCTTATCTTGACAATAGCTTTGTTTCAATGGCGTCTCGTGCAATGTGGCAACAGCGTATTCTCTCTATTTAAACCTATATAAAACAATCTATCTTCTGGAGGCGCACTCAAGATATCGATACTTTTGCATAGGTTTAAATGGCAAATAAGCGTGGTTGCATCATTGCACGAACCGCTACTTCATTGTTGCAAACTTTTTACGTGGATAAGCCCTATCTTCACCATGTCAATTTACCAAACTTTCGGTACGCATATCTAAAGACCATTTGCACCTTCAGAGTTCATTTTTTTATATTTTAATGTATGTACATCTTGACAAGCTGAACAGTGTGAACTTTTTTTTTTTTTTTTTTTTTTTTTTTTTTTTTTTAATTAAAATTTCAAAACTAATTTTATTTTTAAAAAAGTCCTTTGGTAAAACGAGTTTTTTTCTCTTTTTTTCTTAAAATACCTTTCCGCAAAACCGTGCAGTGAAAGTTAAATCAGATTGTTTGGCTTTTAACCCTTTATGGACCAAGCCCGATTATACTCGTTTTTTACCTCTAGACTGTTTCACATGGATTCGGTCTCCATTCCAGATAAACGCGATTATCGATGGAAACACTTGCAAGATAAGGCTGCGTAGGGCGCCTTCAATTCGTCGCGTAGGCAATTACAACTCCCGCGAGTACGGACAGTTAACTACCTTTCCTGTATGAACGGAGGAGTGGTGTTCTCTTGAACTAAGCTGGGACCAATAAATGTACGGCACGGACGGTCCCTTGTTCTCGACCCCAAGTAGCGAATCCTCGCTTCTGATTGGTTAGGGCTACATTCAACGTTAAAGAACAAGGACCGTCCGGACCGTACATTTATTGGTCCTTGGTCCGCAAAGGGTTAAAGAGGACTGTTTTAAACAAAAATGAGCTCTCAAGGTGCAAAAGAATTTGAGTTAATTATGTGTATCGAAAGTTGAAAAACAACTTTTAAGGAGAATGGTTTAAAGTGGAAATTTGTTTTCAGAAAGAAATTTTTTCTTCAAACCCAAGCGTCTTTTTACCCTATATTTTGATTTGAAAATGATCCTTGAGACATGCTGAACAAAATATAATATTCTTTTTTTTTTTTAAACTTGAAAAAAAAAAAAAAGCTTACAACCTCCCCCTTAAACAGTAATTTCGAGCCAAAAAGGTTAACCAACAATCCGATTTGTTAAATCATCCATCCGGATTGTTGAATTAACAAATCAGATTGTAAAAGCAACCAAATGGTTAGTTAAAGTAACAAATGCGTTTGTACACACCATTTTTAACAATTAGACTGTTAAATTACCAAAATGTATTTTTCAGTGTACTAAAAATTGTCATAATTTTAATAAAAAGTTCTTGATAAGAAGTACTGGCAGTTTATCGGGAGACTTCTGGTATTATTAAGTAGAATTTTGACCATTTTGCCTAGAAATTCCGTCAATTTTCACATGGTTTTTTAGGTAAAAGATTCCAGATTAACATGATCAAAAATGTCAGAATTTCTGGTGAAAATATGGTCGAAGTTGCGCTCAAAAAGACAGGAGTTATCCTGAAAACTGCCAGACTTTCTTTTCGGGAACTTTTTCATAGAATTCTAGACATTCATACTCACGCATTTTTCTCCGTGTAAGATGACCGTCTTGCACGGTCGATCACGCAATCCGGTGAAGAGATTGTTGGAACTAAACGCTATGAGGTCAGTGATGGAGCGTGACTTTTGGCAACGTTGCACTCCGTCCATCGAAGCCAACAAAAAAGATCGAAATTTTAGGTGTTGGGTGAACACCTTTTTTTTCTAAATCGACATTTTACACAGGTTTAAATGGACGAAATGTAACGTTACCAAACTACACGCTAAGCAAATGGCTGAGATTCAACTTTAAAGATAACGCGATTTCAGGCGATGGGTGCGCTTTGGGCCTTGCGAACGACCACAACTCGTTTAGAACTGAAGACGTGAATGTTTAAGGAAAAGTTGACCATCTGTTTACTTATCGCTCAAGAGAGTCAAGAGTTTAGTCTTACTTCCACTCATAAAACAGATGGCCCAACATAATTAATAAATTTATGAGAATGTCGATGTATTCAACGCTTAACCAGTTTTGATCGTTTCAGGCTCAAAAATCCACGAAACGTTAGCGGAAAAGCTATGATTCGGAAATGCTTTGGAGTCGTGTTTGCACGGGCATAGTTTTTCCCTTGTCAGATACGACGCGGCTCAATATTGTCGAAGCTATCAATTTTAGGATGAATGAGTCTTAACAATATCTATATACATATGTAGAATGCCCAAAAGAATCAGTAACAGAGTAAACAGACACGGACCCAGCACTCTAGCAACAGGGTATTCTTTCCATTTGATTGCATGATAAATAATCGATTAGTCAAGGGGCTGTAGCCCCTTTAAAACTCCACTGTCAATGTTACATTTATTTTTTTATTTCACTGGCAAGTCATGGCTACGCAACATGGGCAAAAAGGGATCGTCACCAAAACCCAGCTTGTAACCCCTTTATCGGTTCAGCTTGGCAAATGAAGTCGATCGCCCTCAAGGGTTTTCATATCTTTTGAAACTGCGCCGAATCACCGACAACTCATGGCTATGTAACATGGGCGAAAAGGCGATGTCACCAAAACCTGGCTTGTGACCCCTCTATCGATTCAGCTTGGCAAATGAAGTCCATCGCCCTCAAGGATTTTCTTATATTTTGTAACTGGGCCCACTTCATCACTTCATCTCTAAGTCGAGTTTTGTAAATTTGTATGACACAATTGGCCGTTGCTATGGTAACCATCGATCGTTAAGTTTTCCGTCAGCTACAGTTTTATAAAGGATACTCATCATGAGTTGCTGTAAAAACGTCTAATTTAACGATGGTTACCACGCATCAGAGCTGTCATTTCGCGTATAATTAATGACATTTTTCAATTCATCGATGATTCCACCGGTTCCGAAAATATTACACAGTTGTTATCAGTTCAATGTATGACTGTACTGCACGAAAATTCTACTTGTTATCTTTTCTCAATCGGTGGAAACGCAGGTAATTAAAATAACCGCAAGTTTTTTTAGAATCATCGACGACTCCACCGGTTGAAAGAAGATTACAGATGCGAGTATTTTCGTGCATTAAAGTCATACACTGAACTGATAACTGAACTGTGTAATCTTTTTTCAACCGGTGGAATCATCGGTGAATTGAAAAATACCATACATTATATGCAAAATTGTAGTTCTGCTACGTATGTATGGCAAAAGTCAAGTCTTACAACTCTAAACCAATAGCGTCACTCATAGGCAGTCTTAACGATCGGTTTGAGGAAAAAGTATTAAATGATCGGCCCGCAGAGCCATGAACTTGCATTAAATGGTAATGCAAAAAATGCCCGATCATTAAAATTAACTGCACGTTTTGGTACTTGAGGTACGTATTACAAGTAATGATTGGTATTGACTTTTTGCACTTTCATGCTAAATCGATCCATTACATCCGCAAGTGCCGTTGACATATAACCAATAACTTCCCAGGGTCACTAATGAAAAAAGTGCTCATGAATTTGGTACTTTAGGTAACATTGCCAGATTTTCAGTGGCGGCTCGTACAATGTGGCAATAACGTAATTTCTCCATTTAAACCTATGCAAAGCAATCGATCTTCAGGAGGTGTATTTGCACCTCCAAGATATCGATACTTTTGCATAGGTTTAAATGAAAAATAAGCATGGTTGCCAAATGGCACGCCGCACGAGCCGCCATTGCAAATTTTACATTAAGATCTTCTCGCGTAAACTGGCAAGCATAATTTTTGTCATTTCAACCAAAATAAAAATCGATTTTAGGAGAGGGAGATTTCCTCACCAAGAATAAATTATTTCACGTAGGTTTAAATGGATAAAAAAAACGATGTTGCCACATTGCACGGTTCGGCACTGCTAAAGGTGTAAATCTGCCAACACTGTCTTCAAACACGAATTCACGACCTGAAAGCACAAAGCTATGAGACTGGGACTGGCCCCCTTTTTTTCAGGATTGTTTAGTGCGTAAATAACTTTGATTTTCAGTGAGACCATTTTGACGCAATAGCAATGAGCTATAACTTTAGAGTGGCAGCGGGGTGGTCCAGCTTGTGCCACACAGGGTAGAAGGAATACCGGGAAAAAGCGGAATTTGGACTGCAGATTCCAAGGTTTGAGGTTAAATTTTGTAGGTCGTTTCCGGCGATGCCCGAGTTTGTTTACGGAACGACCGGAAACTACCTATAAAACTTAACCTCAAAATCGATTTTTACGGCAACATGGCGGCGCCCTAGGTGACAACAATGAGCCATTGGAACGTTCCTTGATGTGCCACTCTAAAGTTATAGCTTATTGCGCAATAGCGTGCTAATAAATAGGTTAAGTTCCTTGGTACCATTATCTAAAGCTAAAGCACGCATAATGATAGTTTGTAGAGATGAACGCATTGAAGCAGTTGCAAGGGTCTGAAATGTTGTGATTTTTACGAAGAAAATTAAAGTACTTGATGAACTGAAAACAAAGATGCCTTTGGTTTCTAATTACGTCCCATTGTTCCTGAGATGAAATTTTGGCCCAAAATACATTGTTTCAAATGGGAAATCCGCGTTGTGACGTCACTACTCACACGGATTTTTACAACTTTACACGTGTGTATCTCCAAAACCGAGACACTTAGGAAAGTTTCAAAGGCACCATACACTCAGCTCATCAAGCACTATGATTTTCTTTATAAAAAAACACACAATTTCTGACACTTAATTGCAACTGCCCCATTGGCAGTCACTTGAACCCAGTGGTTGCTCGTGCAACGTGGCAATAACGAATTCTCTCCATTGAAACCTACGTACATATAATCGATCTTTGGTATAAAATAGGGTTGCCAAATAGCACGAGCCGCCACTGCTTGGACTTTTCAAATGAGCCATGTGAAAGGTATGGCGCGGTAAATATGAAATGTACGTTGGGAAAATTAGATGAGCGGCAGACACCGCTGCGCTGGGCAAAGCCAAACTGTGCGAGCCCATCTCAGAGCACACAGTTCCGGGCTCATTGTCCGCAACAAAGGAACTCACTCTACCGCTGCTGCAATTAGCATGTTATTGCTATTGCAGTCCTGATTCCCCCCCCATTCCCACCCCCTTTACTCCCCCGCATCGCTACGCAGTAGACTCCTCTTCTCCCCCCCCCTGCACCTCCACCGCCGCCGTTTCTCTCGCCCACGCAACTCGCACTTTCGAGCTGACCTACAAAATGAAATTCGATCTCGATTTCCCTCAACGCCCGCAAGTCATCTCAGGGGGGGGGGATCAATAATGAATAAATAAAAAGAGGAAACCACAGAACTAGAAACAAAAAGATAAACTGTTGGGAATACCATACGAACACTTTCTTACATCAAATTTAATCTGGGGGAGACCCCCAGACCCCCCTTTAATATCCTGCGGGAGACCCCAGACCCCCTTTAATATTCTGGGGGAGACCTCCACACCCCCCTTTAATATTCTGGGGGAGACCCCCAGACCCCCTTTAATATTCTGGGGGAGACCTCCACACCCCCCTTTAATATCCTGCGGGAGACCCCAGACCCCCTTTAATATTCTGGGGGAGACCTCCACACCCCCCTTTAATATTCTGGGGGAGACCCCCAGACCCCCTTCAATATTATGGGGGAGACCCCTAGACACCCCTTCAGTATTCTGGGGGAGACCCCCAGACCCCCCTGGGGGGAAACCCGTAACTCCTCTTTAATATTTTTATCCGGTTCTAAACATTCATTTTTGAAATATTCATTGTACTTTTTTTGACCCATTTTTTCCCATTGATTTTAATGGAAACCATTTTTCATGCAGGGGCGTGCCGAGGGGGGGGGGGGGGGCATGTGGGTACCCTTGCCCCGGGCGGCACTCTCCGGGGGTGGCAGAAATCAGGGTGAACAAAAAAACAAAACAAAAAATTATCAAATTTCAAAATCAATTTCAGAGGGCGGCAAAATCAGTGAGTAACAAGCAAGAGAGAGAGAGAGAGAGAGAGAGAGAGAGAGAGAGAGAGAGAGAGAGAGAGAGAGAGAGAGAGAGAGAGAGAGAGAGAGAGAGAGAGAGAGAGAGAGAGCGACAAAGTTCTTAGGTGCACCACCCCGCATACGGAAACAATAATCGAGGATCTACCTACATATATGAGCGAAAAATTAGGCGCCTCGTGAAAAAAAAAAAAAAAAAAAAAAAAAAAAAAAATTAATATAAATAAATAAATAGATAAATGGATAAATGGTTAGATAAATAAATAAATGAATAAGTAAAAAATAAAATAAAAAAAAATTCAAATTGAGGCTGTTTAACGAAAACTGCAGGGAGCACGTTCCGAGTTGAAGTATTTTTTCCTCAGTTTTCTGATTTACCTACACACGGATTTTATGCGACTGTATCTACGGTGAGGACGAGTGGACGGGTGGGTAGAAAAAACGTGCTCAAATTTAAAATTGTGTTTTTCTCGCGAGTGAAATGCAAGGCAAGTATTTATGACCGAAGCCACCGGAGGAGTTTCGCGGGGTTAAAAGCAGGCCGGAAGCGATGCAACAGGCGAGTGAGAGCAATGAAAAAGCCCAAGTATAGAGGATGTAAGGAAAGAGGGGAGACTCCTGCGCAAAAAATGCTGGATTCATCAGTCGACGAATCGTTCCTTTGAACGATGTACTATAATCTAATTGTTAGTTTAACCCTTTACTGCATGATTTTTTTTTCAATAAAATAATTTTTTTTTTTCAGTACAATTTTGATCCTTGAGACAGGGAAAAATAGTGAACAAATTCTTTCCATTATATTTCAATGGTAAAGAGCCTGAATATTAATTGTTCCAAATATGGCCTTACCCGCATTTAGGTATCCATGCAACTGAAAATAAAGTTTTCAGGCTAAAAAAAAAAAATAAAAAAAAATAATTAAAGTAGTAAAAAATAAGTTAGTAAATTTCAATAGTTGTTTTTTTTTGTAACATAACAATGAAAATCGGAAAATCTCTATCAGATTTTCAGTAAGCTATTTTCAACCACTCTGCACGTTCTCTATCCTGTGCTGCGCGCTCTAGGACAAAATCGACAATTCTTACTCGTTTAGTATCTGTTCCACATGTGACCCACCATGCAGCGACAGTACAACTCAAGTCCCCTACTTTTAGATAAGGCTTCAAAGTAATTGTTCCAGATCTGGGCTCATCTGCAGTTAAGGGTTAAAAAAAAAAAAAAGTGGCCGCACGAATGGGACTGCTGTTGCATACTTTTGCTATAAGCGATTTAATGGTCGACTTTGGTGTAAAAACCTCCAAAAATAACGGTGGCAGCACTAAAAACTTCCAAAATCCACTCCTAAACTCAATAAACGCTTTTATTTGCGCGAGCGTAATGATGGCGTATGGCAGTAATGATGGGACACAAATACACAAATAAAAAAAACAAAAAAATACACAAATTCAATCGAGTTAATTTTAAACGACTAATTCGATTTGATTCATAGGATACAATCGAGTCTTCAGATTCGACTGAACAAAAAGAATCGAATGCAGAACGAGTTTTTTTTTTTGCAGAATCGACTTGGATAATGAATTGAATCCTTTCATCGATGAACGATCTCATACCCGGCTCTACCTGCGCATGAAGAATAGCACCCGTAAATAAATATACTGGCTGTGAAGTTGTTTTTAATTGTCCATAAAAATGTGTCATAAGGATAAGGAGAGGGGGGAGGGGGTTGGACCGGGTCCAGTTGAACATAAATAATATCTCCTGTTGTAGAGAGCGGCCGACCATATTCGACCAAGAAGGGGCAGAGAGTCAGAGAGCCAGCCTGCATATGCGCCCTGCGCCGGGAATTCTTGTCGACAGTAAATTTGTTACGTGGCTGTGCCGCAGGAATTCGCGCGACTTTCAAGTTCTTTAAACCGCTCGCTCCACCATACACTGGATCGAAACATGGGATTTTCCGGACATAATTTAACCCATATATGCCCAACTTTTTTTGAGCATGTTGGGTGTTTTTTGGTGTTTTTCTAAAAAAAACACCACCTTAGAATTAAAAAAATTTTAAATTTAAAAATTGTGAAATTTTCTGGTCCAGCTAAGGTATAGGTGCTGAATGGTCACGACATTGATTTTTTAGTTAAACTGACCTAAATTTACTGTAATTTGGTCCCAAAAAAACCATTGTAAGTGGGTCGTTAACGACGCAATGGGCATATATGGGTTAACGAATAAGTGTAAATATAGTGTGAGTGAGCTGTTGGAGGCTTAATTTAATTTAATTGAATTTTATCATTTGTAATTTCACCATTATAGCAATTCTTTCTTTTCTTTTTTGACTTGTACTTTAGCCCTTGAGGCATTATATGTAACAATTGGAAAATAAATAAATAAAGAAATAAATAAAAATCGAGATTATGTGCTGCAAAAATAGCAAGTTAACCTAAAAATGAGTGTAAAAATTCATTCAAGAGCTTAACCCATGTGTGCTAAAGGAGAAGGGACTGAATTTTCACCGCAAGCCACTTTCCCAAGTAGCAAAAATGGACCGAAAACGATAGGTTTTACGCAAGTTTTCCTATGAGGGAAAAACTTGCATAAAACTGTCAAATTGGAATCATCTTTTTTACGTAAACGGAACTTTCACGGGAGGTTTTACTGCGGTCGAACGAAACTTTTTCGGTAAAGCCGCAAAAGATAATGAAAAAAACTTCGGGATAGCCATAAATATATACATCAATTACTCTCATTTTCTTCAAAAAATAAGAAGACCGATGTACATGAAAGGTTATTTTGAATTTTTTAACGTAAAAATTAAAAGCAGAAATTTCATTGAATCACTTTAAGCTTCTTTATTATATTCTCTGTGAGGGTATTTAGAAACTTTCCACAAAAAATTGAAAATTTTTATTAAATTTCGAAAGTCGACGGAGTGACACTTCACCGCATCAACCTATTTTCAACCATTTTGGATGAAAAAGAAAAAAACAAAAACAAAACCAAACATTTTTCATGTGATCTTATATTTTACTTCATGCCGTTTTAAAAAAATGTAATTTTTGGGATTATCTAACATTGTATAATGTATAAATTTCAAAATTCAAAGAAATCAAAGGGACGAGTGATACAGTTTTTTTTTTTTTTTTTTTTTTTTTTTGTTGTAAAGAGTACTTTTTTAGAAAAGCCTTGCCAAACATTAGAAAATCAAACAATTTGAAAAAACAGGCATACTATCGTTCTTCATGATGGTGATTTTTACAGATTTGAAAAGTATTAAAAATAAGCCAACAGCAATGATGAATGAATAAATGAATGAGTAAACGATTTATTTAGAGAGGCAATGTTAGAGCCGTAATACTGGCCCTCTCTTCCACATAACCACTAAGAAACAAACACAAGAAATAAAGTGACGTAAATTAAGGAATACATTTTAAATTATTAAAACTAATAGTATAAAAACAAAATAATGATAAATGGATGATAAAAAGTGAGCAGAAAAATAAAAAATTATCAAAAACTATCAAAATTTAAATGTGTATAAAAAAAATAATAAACTAAAGTGAATAGAGAGAAAAAAAAAAAGTCCATGTCCAGAAAAATCCATACTTAGATCTAGTGAGCGCCGTGCAGCCCCACAAGGAGAGAGCTGCATGAGGGGGAGGACTATCGCAACTAAATTTAATTATTCTGTTAGCACTAATGGTTCACCAATCATCACGCGAAAGACGCAAATATCCGTCGACCTCGCCCTCGCAATCGATCTATCGCCGATCCAAACCATCGATCTATCGATTCTCCGTCCGTGGCATTAATCTCGATTTTTATCGTCGGCCCCACTCTTTTTTATTTTATTCACTCATTTCCTCGAAGATTTATCGGGTGCGAGACATATACAGGGTGTCCCAAAATTGATAGTAAATATTTTTACCACGTATTTTTGGGGCCAAAATAAGACTTTTTTTCCGTGAACACGTGTCCGAAAATGCCCCCCCTCGGAGCTACAGCCCCCCAAAGTCTTAAAAAAAAAATCGGTTTTTCTTCGATTCTAGCAACGGATCTCCGTAAAAATGGATGAAAATTGGTTTCCAAGGGTAATTTTAGGCGTTCTTTCTGATTCCGGGGTCGAAAATTTCCGAAAGGGTCAAGAAGGGGGGGGTTTGAGGGGGGTTCAAATTTTAAATTGAATAATTTTTTAGTGCTCTGTAAGAAAATGAGAAAAATAAGAAAAGAATCTGATGGAACAAAACAAAAGGAACATTTTTGATCTTTTGAGTTTTTTTCATAAGACACACGGAAAACGAGTAAAATAGATTTTTCGCCGGGAGCGCACAGCCCGATAGCGCTGTTTCAGTGCCGCGTTGCGTTGATTCGATCGTAAAGTCAGTTGAGTGCACAGAGCAGCGCTATCGAGCTGTGCGCTCCCGGCGAAAAATCGATTTTACTCGTTTTCCGTGTGTCTTATGAAAAAAACACAAAAGATCAATAATGTTCCTTTTGTTTTTTTCCATCAGATTCTTTTCTTATTTTTCTCATTTTCTTACGGAGCACTAAAAAATTATTCAATTTTAAATTTGAACCCCCCTCAAACCCCCCCTTCTTGACCCTTTCGGAAACTTTTGACCCCAGAATCGGAAAGAACGCATAAAGTTACCCCCGGAAACCAATTTTCATCCATTTTTACGGAGATCCGTTGCTAGAATCGAAGAAAAACCGATTTTTTTTTTTAAGACTTTGGGGGGCTGTAGCTCCGAGGGGGGGCATTTTCGGACACGTGTTCACGGAAAAAAAGTCTTATTTTGGCCCCAAAAATACGTGGTAAAAAAATTTACTATCAATTTTGGGACACCCTGTATATTGTTTGCTCTTTTCACTGCGGGAAACTGCGCACTTAAGCGAGATTCGGCCCCCATTCATGCTATTCACCTCTTTAATGGATGGTAGGTTGGCATATTCGAGGGTGACGTCACTATCACACTACATAGACCGCAGACCACGCTGATTAGTCCTTAGGGTTTTTCTACCCAAGGACATTGAATCATATAAACTTGACATAGTGTGCTGCATGAACCGTGGGAAATCTAATTCGCGAGCCGTGTTCAAATTGACGACGCAGATCAAGCGATAAACGTATCCAGCTCCGCGAGAACAAATTCTCTAGCGCTGAGCTAATTGTTTACATCCAGGAAAGGAAACGAAAGGTGCACCATAGAACTAGAGGAACGCTTTGTAGCTAATAAAATTTTCCACGACCATTTTAAGCTTGCACTTTTCGACTACTGCTGGATCAGATAAGACGCGTTTGCAAGGGTTTAAATGACTATAGCGGGGGAATTTTAGTGTAATATGTTAGTTCTTGGCCGTTTGTAACCTCGCTTTCCCTCTTCTTTTCAGATGTTGTGTACGGTCGCATAACCTATCATATCTTCCCAATAATCCATCCGAAGTATATTTGACAAATTCAGCATAGATTTAAATCTGTAGTTTCTTCTATACCTACACTGAAAAAAAGTGCTAAATTTGAATATTTTTTAGTTAAAAGTATGGACAACATAACCCTTTAAGGACCAGGTTAGTTCAAGATAACACAGTCCGTTTCTACAGATAAGGTAGTTAACTGTTCGTACTCGAGAGAGTTGGAATTGCCTATACGAAGAATTGAAGGCGCCCGACGAGACCTTTTCTACTGTAGTGTGTTCGTCTATATTTAAGTTTATTCGAAATGAAAACTGAATTAATGTGAAATAGATTAAAGGAGAAAAATGAGTATACTCGGGCTTGGCCCATAAGGGGTAAGAAATTATTAGTTTGACTGTTTAAATTAGTTAAATTATCACGGCACACGGAGGTAATTTAAATATTTTAAACAGTCAAACTAACACTTTTTAAGTGCAGGTGTTCATACTTTTAACTAAAAAAGAGTTAAATTCAGCACTTTTTCTTTCAGTGTAACCCCCCCCCCTTTTTTTTTTTTTTTTTTTTTTAAATTTCGGAACGTATTACTAAAAATGGACGGAGCAAACGCATTTTGAGTATCGAGTTCTGACAAGTAGCGGTGCGTGCTACCGAACCGCATCAAAATGCATCGGTGAGCGGTTGGTTTGTGCAGAATTTCAACCAAACGCTTACCGATGCGCTTTGATACAGTTAGGAAGCACTCACCGCTACTTGATTGTCAGAACCCGATACTCAAAATTCGTCTGCAATAAGGAATTCCTTTTGAAGTTTTAACAAGCACTATTATTAATTCAACGATTCTTTTTTGTGAATTATCGGAACGTCCAATTCGATCAATAATAATTCTATTAAATCCAAAATTTCTTTTCAACTATGAAAATTAAAAGAGAATTCCTGCTAATCTAAAAGGCAGGAGGGGAATCGATAAGGACCCAAATCGGCCCACCCTACATTTGGTTGGGATTTTTTTTATAAATGCATATTTTGCACCATTTAAATATAGATTTTCTTTGTTTCTGCATGAAAAAATAAAATTTGTAGAAAGTATTTCTCAAAGATATACGACTCAATTATGAGCAACTTCCATTTACTTCCTCTGGTTTTCTTCAAAAGAGACCATTTTATATATGAGCAATAAAGAATTCGCCGCTTCTCCGTCGAACTTTACCTTTGAGTTTTCTTTTAGAAACTAAGCTAGGCTTTTCGACTCTTTTCAAATTACAAGAAGCGAAACCACTGTACACACTTTCTTTACAGTTTTCTCTTCAAGGGACTCGGGGAGTTCGAAAACCCGCACGCGAAAATTTCAATTCTTCATTTTCGCTAAATAAGCTCAATAGCGAGAAGTCCGAGTCTCCGAAAGTTCGTCACAACGAGAGACCAAATTAAGACATTTCGAAAAACAAACTGCCACTGGCTTTGGTCATTATTTCTCGACTCCTCAGATAGGAAGGCCTTGTTTAGAAGTAACTCCCTCAATCTCAATCTCGCTTGGCGCAGAGACGAGCAAAATGGGCCACTCATTCAATTCAATTAGCGAAAAAAAGAACGGCACACGGTGGAAAGCATTCATTATTTCAGAGCTTTGAGCTAACCGTAAATATTCGCAGTCAGCGATTTTGCCGGACTCGGCTATATTATAGTCGGCTTCTTCTCCCTCGCCTCAGCTGTCTTCTTTCGAGCGTACTCACTCACTCATCTTTCCAATTACTGGCGGCAAACACAGCGTTGCGATATTGGCCACAAGCGCCGAGGAAGCGGGATTACACGGAAAATAAACTGTAAGGAACATCCTACGAACACATTCTCACACCATTTTTTGGGGGGCAATCCCCAGACTCCCCTTTAAAATGCTAGGGGAGACCTCCAAACCCCCTTAAGAATTCTGGGGGAGACCTCCAGACCCCCCTTTAGACTTCTGGGAAAGACCCCCAGATCCCCCTTTAAAGTTCTTGGGGAGACCCCAGATCCTCTCTAGAATTCTAGGAGAGACCCACAGACCACCCTGTAGAATTAAGGGGGTGCGACCCCCAGACCCCCATTTTTACCCATTTCTGATTTTAATGAAAACAATTTTTCCTCCATAACTAACTTCAAAACTGAAAGCCAAAAAAACAAGAAACACGTCTCTGGGGAAACGAGAAAGCAACATCTGTGCAAAATTTGAATGCATATTGCATAAGGAATCATTTGAATGCTTTCGACTCCCTCAAGAGTCCAGAGCTGCCGTTTTGCGAATAATCAATAGTATTTTTCAATTCACCGATGATTCCACCGGTTGAGAAAATATTACGCAGTTCAGTTCTAAGTATGACTTTAATGAACTGAAATACTTGTATTAGTAATCCTTTCTCAACCGGTGGAGTTGTCGATGACTTTAAAAAACTTGCGAGTATTTTAATTAATTAACAGAGTTTCCACCGATGAAGGAAAGATTACAGATCAGAGTATTTTCGTGCATCACATTCATACACTGAACTGAACTGTGTAATCTTTTCTCAACCGGTGGAATCATCGGTGAATAGAAAAATAGCATTGATTATTTACGCAAAACGGCAGCTCTGGTGAGCATACACCAAGAATGACTCCGGTGTGACGGAGCGAAAAGTGGCATTAGGGGGGGGGGGGGGGGTGGAAGCAGAAGTTGCAATCGCGGGTGGTGGCGTGGTGCCGGCAGGGGAGAGGTTTTTTTTTTTTTTTTTTTTTTTTTTTTTTTTTTAGGGGGAGGGGAACCCGTCCATGATGTACTTACACACGCAGTGTTGACTTTCGCACTCCATTGTTATCTGAAACACATTTATCATCACTGCGCTTATTTAGGTTTTCATTGCTTCAGCGAGCGCTGTTGCCGTGCGCGTGATTTTAAATGAAGACAGTTTCAGTCGACAAAGAGAGTAGGTTATTCAAACACTGGCGCAAATAGAAAAGTGTCCTTGTCATCAGTCTTTCTTGATGGAACAGTAAACCTTAATCCATCTATTGAGCGTTGATTGGTCGTTCATGAAATGAGGCTCTTGCAAACTTTTGTTATAAACAAACAGTGGCGTCGCGTGCAATTTGGCAACAATGTATTCTATCCATTTAAACTCACGTAAAAGATCGAATTCAGGGGGTGCACAGTGCACAAGGAAAATTCGATAGATTTAATGATCTTAAATGGAGCAGTTGCATTTTTGCCAAATGGCACGCGACGCCACATGGTAAGCAAATGAATCGTACAATCTGATGTAAAAACCAGCGTAAAATCACGACAATCACACTTAGAAATGCTAAAATTCAGTAATAAAGTCATGTAACTGCTATAACGGCAAGATCGTAATGGCGGCTCAACGCAGGTATACCTGGGAGATCCAATCATGGGAGATTCCTATCTATTATGTCACTTTTTCTACGGAAATACGGAGATATGTCGCAATTTAGATACATAGGAACCTCCCATGATACCTGCGTCTCTTCGCCATTAAGCCCGATTCTGAGAGTGCAATTCGTGCTTTTATTGTGCACTCATCGTCATTATTACAGGTTTTTATCGGCTAAAATCAACGTTTTAATCCCCTATAGCAAAAGTTTGCAAGAGCCTCATTGTTGCGTCATCAAATCAAAGGTACTAGAATCCGTGATCGCGGCCTCTACCTCTGTCACAGAAATGATAGCAAAGACGCTTTGGTGGCGCTATCAAAACCTTTGGAAGAAGAAGGACCTACCAATTAAAAGACATTCGTAGCGCTAACCAAAGGTTTTGTACGCCTTAAGAGATTTTGCTGGATAAACCAAAGATTTGGTTGGCTCAACCAATCAGTCTTTCAAATAGACCAAATAGATCTCTTTTTCTACCAAATTTTTTGTCAGTACTACTGGAGTAGTAATTTGGATCCTGTTTCTTATGGGAAAACCGACGAGACCGAGGGAGATGGAGCATTTGTTTATGGATCCAATTTTTTTCGTGATGTCACACTAAACAGGTCTAATCTTGACTGTAAATTTTCTCCTGATGCAAACTGTGAACATTTTGTGCAGAAATAGTCACACTCACACACCTGCTCTGCCACTTTAGGCGGTGCGTGGCCAAGTATAAATATTCGACTGCGTCTGCGCCGCCGGGTGGTTGCTCGGTTCGTCACGCCACGCGGGCCGCGCCGCTCGCGTAACCGCGGCCGATGCCGCCGTTGACAGCGTAACGAATCCGTCAATTACGCAGCGCATCTGACTGACTGTATAGTGTATATGTACAGACTTAAACGCGTGTAGCGCCCCATGCACGACTCATACGAGACCTTGAACGAACACGCGGAATGACAGAACAGAATTAAATAAGGATCCTTCCAAGACATGATTCCCCCCCAAAAAAACTATACATATCGTCATCACCTTCATATTTTAATTTAAAAAATTGACATTTAAGATGGGTATTTTTGAATGGATCGGTTGCAAACTTTTACAACACTCTAGGGAAAAAAGCGATAGTCATAATACCAGATTCTAGTCTTTTTACCAGAGGAACAACAACAGTGGCGGCTCGCCCAAGGAGGCAAGGGAGGCTGTGCCTCCCCAGACATTCAGAGGGAAGAAAAAACAACGTCGAAAAGACAGTAAAGAGAGACAACATATTAAAATTAGGCAATCACAATGTCCGTGACTCTAAAACTTGAGTCAATCTTCACTAGGAGAGAGCGCCAGAGAAGGAAGTTATAAGCGGGCGGGCAACGAGATTTAAGAGTCGCGAAACGACAGCAGTCAGCAGTGCCAGAGGCTCGTCGCCTCGTCGAGAGGCACAGACTCCGAGTCGGTCAAGTCGAGCGGTCGAGTCACAGTCAAGTAGTGGTGTTCGGCACACACACACACACACACACAACCAAGCAAGGACTGTGCACACACTAACGAAGGTATCGGAGGCTGCTATCCTCCACGACTCCCGCAGCGTTGCCGAGCCAGTAACTGCATGATGGAAATATAATGGTGGAGGCATCCCATTTCTGGCGGCCATCTTGCGCATCATCGTGGCACAAATTGAGCGCGGCGTTTGAAAATGTACCAGAACGTACCGCAACCAAATCACGTGTACCTGGGTGTACCGCGACTAATTTGAGGCGGCGATTATTGTATTTTGAACGAGGAGTCAGAAAAAGAGCTTGATCTTGAATATTTCGTCAGTACCAACAACAAATCTGCAGTACCACGATCATTGAGAGCGAGACATGAACATAAATTCAAACTTTGTTTATGTCCCCACGTGCCCCGCCGTACCAACAGGTACTACGTCATCCGCCAGTCATCGTGGTACAAATCGCGGGATGCCTCCACCATTATATTTCCATCATGTAGTAACTGGATAACCGTCATGCCAGTCGACGGACCAGCCGCGCCTGTTTGTTTTTGTCCGCGCCTGTCTGTTGTTGTTCGCCCCCCCCCTGCTGGTGGGGTTCCTCCCAAACCCCCCCACAGCCTCCCCAATACCAAAGCCCACGAGGCGCCACTGAACAACAATATGGAAACGACAGAAAGTCTAAGACTTTGACCAGACAATTCTGGTGTCAATACCACAGTAAGACGTCATAGGACTAGAATTTCCTAAAAAAAAAAAAAAAAAAAAAAAAAAAAAAAAAAAAATGTCAAGAACTATGGCAAAAACACTGGGATTCTGGTAACTGTATCCTATCACTAACATACTTTCACATATTGGCATGTCTCTCGTAATCTTATTCCTCAGTGCACACTGAAAAAAGAAGAAGGATAAATTTTACCCTCAGATGGTTTATGTATTGAATAGCGATGTTCAGGATGGTTAGTACTTAAAGCTTGGTGGTTTACAGGGGTGCAAAAAATGCCCGATCTGACGACCGCGCGGTCGCGTGAAAATGTGGACGGCCGCGTGAAAATGTGGACGGCTACGTGAAAATGTGGGCCGCCCCCCAAAATGTGGAAGCGTAGCATGAAGAATCTGATAAGTACATTGCACTGCAGAGGACTTCGGCATCGTATTCTCGGCTTTTCACGCCATGCGCTAGCGTATATCCTACGCGCGGCGCAGCGCAAAACATCGCGCTCTGACTGATTTCGTGAAAAGTACGTCCGTAAAATATTCGCGTGCGTTATTGATATTGGTACCGTTTCGCAGCCACGATTATATGCCGCGATTTTCGGGAAAACTCGTAATTTGAATAGAGAAAAATCAATTCTGTGGAAACCTGTTTTGGGGAAATCGATTTTGTTGAAACCCATTTAGTGAAAATCGATTTCCACAAAAAACGGTTTCCACAAAATCAATTTTCACAAAAAAAGCAAAAATCGGTATCCACAAAAAATGCAGAAATCGGTGTCCACAAAGACACGATATTCGGTTTCCACAAGATCGAATTTGTGGAAAAATGAAAATCGATTTCCAAAAAAATCACAAACATTGGTTTTCACGAAATCAATTCCCCCAAAAAACGCAAAAATCGGTTTCCACGTAAAATATTGCAAAAATATAGGTTTCCACCAAAAGACACAATATTTGGTTTGTACAAAATCGATTTTGTAGAAATTTAGCGAACGAAAATTTAATTTGAGGAAATCTATATACTTTGTGGAAATCGATTTCCACAAAAATCGATTTCTACCATATAAGCTGTCTACAAAAGTCAAAACAAGTTTCCACAAAATAGATTTCCAATAAAGAAGTTTGGCTTTCCACATAAATTATTTTTTTAAAATAACTGGTAAATCCTCCTTTAAGCCAGAGAGCTGCCAGTATACTGCATTAAGTAGAAACTAGAGTTAACGCGTTGTTTCTTAAAATTTTTCTTAAAATGGAGCAAGCGCGCAGTTTTGAGCCAAAAAAAAATTAATAAGCCAGCGCGTTGTTGTTTCTGGTTGAATATTGATTGAGCGCTTTAATTTTCCTGAAAATTGAGTAAGCGCGTTAATTTTTCCTGAAAATTGAGTCAGCGCGTTGTTTTGAGCCAAAATTTCCTGCAGCGCGTTAAAATAAGCAAAAAAAAAAAAAAAAAAAAAAAAAAAAAAGGTCAGCAGATTTTGTGGACAGGTAGCAAATTGTGGACAGGTCCAGCTTGGTGGTCTCGTGAAAATGTGGACGCCTGGGCACATTTTGCACCCCTGGAGGTTACATAACTTGACTGACTTCTTTACAATCATGATGTTTATATTCACTGTTAGGTGTGGATAATATCTCAGCAAAAAACGCCTGTCGGCGTGCTACGGTGAACGGAAAGTCCGGGCATACATCTTGTTCGTTCGAATGGCCAACTCTTTCTTCACCCCAAAAACGATCCCGGAATATTTTCGTTTCTGATCTGATGATACTGCATCTCAAAAACTCGACTTCGTTCCGATTCATGCTCTACAGGCACAGTGATATCAGGAACGAAAAGTCCTTTCTTTGATTCTCTTCTCCCTCTCTCTCTGACAAATACTATGTATGATAAAATCGCCTTCAATTCGACGGTTATGCTTTTCCACGTACACCCACTTTTTTGAGCTAGGTAATAAACTAATAACAGATCAGTTTTCATCGAAATTAATTCGAAAGGAGAGGAGAGGGGGAAAAGGGGGAAAGGGAGGGAGACTTGCCGTGACTAATAGACGAATGGCTATGCAATGTAACACCTTGTCTTTGCACCTTGCTGTTAGTGGTGAATTTCGGGGAGACACCGTAGTGGGGCAACTCTCCTCCTCAGCGAATCCGATAAAATAAATTATTTCGGTCCAAAGACCTAGTGCAACTGAAAACTACTAATTCTAGGAAATGCCCCCTCCTCGCTTATTTCCTCGACCACAAGTGTGTTCTGGATGGCCCTTGCTTGCTCTGTGCGTGATCACTCAATTTACATAGGACGAAGGTTCTGTACACACATCAATACTCACACCCCAAAAAAGTCACGGCAAGTCTCCCTCCCTTTCCCCCTTTTCCCCCTCTCCTCTCCTTTCGAATTAATTTCGATGAAAACTGATCTGTTATTAGTTTATTACCTAGCTCAAAAAAGTGGGTGTACGTGGAAAAGCATAACCGTCGAATTGAAGGCGATTTTATCATACATAGTATTTGTCAGAGAGAGAGGGAGAAGAGAATCAAAGAAAGGACTTTTCGTTCCTGATATCACTGTGCCTGTAGAGCATGAATCGGAACGAAGTCGAGTTTTTGAGATGCAGTATCATCAGATCAGAAACGAAAATATTCCGGGATCGTTTTTGGGGTGAAGAAAGAGTTGGCCATTCGAACGAACAAGATGTATGCCCGGACTTTCCGTTCACCGTAGCACGCCGACAGGCGTTTTTTGCTGAGATATCACGACTGTTTTTTACTGACGTGGTACCGTCCATTAAGTTCGTTATTTAGACTGATCCCACATCGTAATGCACAGCTGTTCCTACTGCGAAGATCCCACGATGGATGCGCGAATTCTCGAGGTGTAAATGCGAGGAAAGAAAGCTGTCAGGAGGAAGAGAATAGCGAGGAAACCCCTTTAGTAAAAAGACAGCCAACGATATAGTATGTCCCGCAAAATAAGGGGATGAAAAAGTGATCAGTATTCAGTGGTAAGAAGAAATCGGACCATGCCGAGTCATTGGTTGGTCCAGCCAGACCGTAGCGCTCTGAACAGCGGTTTGCGGAACTACTGTAATTCGCAGGGCAGCCGCTGCGGTCTCTCAGCGCTGAGCATCTAAGCGAATTACAGATAGCCACTGTAAAGCGAATCATCCAGTCACTGTGAAGCAGAAGTTAGTCCATGGCCATATCCGGCCCGTTATCAAAAGGACTGGGAACTTGCGACTTTCAAACTAATTTTGAAGTAATAAATCCGCGTCTGATTTAAAGAAACTTGGTCTCCTTTGAAAGCTAAATACGACTAGTTTTCTGACCATTCTTTAGTTTGTTCTCAAATGTCCTTTTTGCTGAGATATAATGAGCGAGAAAATAATTTCTCCGTGTTGTTTACATTTGTGAAAGCAGAGCATAACCTCTTACATATGTATGTTTTCAATTTTGGTCCGAAACAGTCCAAAATTACCTCTTCAGTCTTCATGACTTTGTTAACTTGGTGTGCTCATTGTTTATTTTTCGTGCATGTTCTACCAGGAATATCAACTCAAGCTCGCACTCTTAATTCACAACCTGTACCTACAATGTTAAATGTTGTTGCCCATTACCTATATTTTGTGTAAACGCAAGCTGAATCTATTTTACGTTTGTCAGAAAACCGGTTGCCGGTTCTTTAAGTTCTGAAGTTTCCTCTTGAGTTTCATTTAGTTTGAAGACTTCCATCAAGCTTCTATGGAATCAGTGCATTTCCAAAATTACTTAGTGATTAGAGTCGGGCAAATAGGAGCGTAATTGATTACACGATTTCTGGCTAATCTGTAATCGTCAAACCTTTGGATGGTAATTAAATGTACCTATTCTTACTAGATAAATAGTAAACTTCAGGGTCTTTTAGGTTAGATCCAAATCTTCTCCAACTAATATGATAGATGGCTTGTAAAAAGTCATCCCTGATTACTATGAAATCGTGTAATCGATTACCACCATATTCTGACCAACTCTGCTAGTGATACACGAGTTCCTCTCACTTTCTTTGATTAGTTATTGCTTGTACTCATGAATTTTCAAGTTAATGTTGCCATTCTCTGTTGCGCCTTGAGATGAAGGAATCCCTAATATTTCCGCTAAAAAATTCTTGAGCTGCAAGGCAGCGGAAATCGTTCTCCCTGACTGCTTGCTGAGCAAAACTTGATGCTAAGTATATTTAAGGGCAGTTGAGCTTGTCACTACTGTATAACATTTTTTAAAGTTGGAGCACAGAGGGTTTCTTGAAGGACCCAAATCTAGACAGTCAAGCATGAATCAGGTATTTTAATCATGCCACTGAGTTTAAGGTATGCTGGATTTTTCTAATAGTTGAACAGACAAAGCGAGTGACAGTTTCTTACTCGACAGTTTAGTTCCTAGAGAGCTTTTAGAGCATCAATTAGCAGGGTGGTTGCTATAGCAGAACCATTTTGAGTATCGGGTTCTGACAAGTAGGAGTGCCTGCTTCCAAACTGCATCGAGGCACAGCGGTGAGCGGTTGATAAACATCCAGTTGAAACTCTGCGCTAATCAACTGCTCAACGAAGCATGTTGATGCGGCTCGGAAGCAGGCACCGCTCCTTGTCAGAACCTCATACTCAAAACAGTCCTGCTTCAACTCATCATAATCTTGTTTGGTCAGTGCAACAGCTGGGTTCTGAAGTGGAGAAGGAGCTCGACCGATAATCTTTGGCATTTTTAGGTGCTGTTGTGTGGCCCAAGCCCGTATACCATCGTTCCAGCATTAGTTTTCATATGGCATGATGGAATGAAATTATATTGAATAAGAGAGATTTAGCCATTCATGAAGGAGCGCCTTAAAAGCACATTGTATAAGTCTACGGAAAATTTGGTTTTGGAGAAATGAATACATTGAAACATAGCTAAAGATTATCGGTCAAGCTCTGCCTGCACTTGTGAAACGAGCTCTAACCTCATGAAAGAATCTGACTGACTTGATCAAGGATAAGTGGATCGGCTCAAGCTCGTTAAGTTGTAAGCTGTCAAGGTGCTGGCATTATTGTTTCGAGAAGCCTCTCAAGGTTGCGGTAGGTACCTACTTTTGATCACTAATTGGAAGCTAATATTTTCATTTATGGAACAAGATTGAACGGGTTACTCTTGGCTGATAAAAAATTACCGCAGTTGGAAGAAATTAGTTGGCTAGTTCCGTTCTGATGAATCGTGTGAACCATGCCCGCTAACCACATGAAAAGAGTGCAGCATTCCATAGCGTTCCTGTTTAAAAATTAGCCTTTAGTTTACGGACGGATTGATGGATTAGCTATCCGTGATACATCTAAGCGCATCGGTGAGCGATTGGTTAGCTAAGAGTTTCCGCTCATTGCCACTAAGCGCATCGGTGAGCGATTGGTTAGCTAAGAGTTTCCGCTCATTGCCAACCAACCTTCACTGATGCGTTTTAATAAATTTTGGAAGCTTGCTCTGCTACTTGTTAGAGCATATTTGCACCTAATCAACAACAGGTCAGGAGTATATCATGGATAGTTGTAAGTTTAACTTAAACCCAAGTAGAGCGAGACCATTTTGAGTGTCGGGCTCTGACAAGTAGCTGTGCCTCCTTCCGAACTGTATCAACACGCATCGCTGAACGGTTGGTTTTGGATGCAGTTCAGGCACCGCGACTTGTCGGAACCTGATACTCAAAATGACTCTGCTGTAGAACTTCTTGTGTTGAGCATGCAAAATGACGGTACCGACCAATTAGATTATTATGCCTTAGATAGGTCCAGGTTACACAGAATCAATCAGAATATCCACTAATTGACACTCAATCAGGAAGTTACCCGGAGTATTTGAAATTTACTTGTAAATAGATATGGAGCGATGTAACTACTTTGATTGCATGATGGCTTATAGCGCAAGGTCATTTGACAAGAGTTGGCGGACTAAATAGAATGTCAAAAAATTTGACCGCGAAGCACATTCCTTTGAAATTGAAAGAGGGCTGACTCCCTATAGGACCTTCAAAACCAAACATGTAAAGGTAGAGAGATGAGACTCAATTTCTAGGAGAAAGGAATTCCACATACAATCACAACATGATGGAAGTATATCGCAAGTCAGCACATCACTAAGAACAGGTCTATTCAGAAGTTCCCATTGTTGAACCTTTGAACTCTTACCAATTCACGAGTCAGAACTACTACAGACGCAAGCAGAGTAATTTTATTACGTTGAGCATAAGCAATGAATAGGTAGCTGAAAGTTGATAGAATAGGAAAAAGGAAATACATATGCCAGGAGGAGACTAGGAGAGGTTAGGGCTGGGACCGCTATGTAAACAACGAAATCTGGGTTGTATCAGAGAGCCTCTTCGATGCCCAGTAAGTTTTGGTAATTAAAGGAGAATTCTGAGGATTAAGGTAATGAAAGATCAGATTTCTCATCCTTTTTATCGAAAGATAATAACACTACGAGCACAGAATAGTATTAATTGTCCTCCTGATTCCAGCAGAGGTTGGCTGCCGATGTGATGTATTCGGTGGTTGATGCGGTTGGTAGCATTGATTGATTTGCGAGCCGCACGGTCCGTTACATCTTTTGTTTTTCTTAGGTTGCCACGACTTGTTTTGAGGCAAATCATTTGAAATTCCCAGAATTTGCAAACGAGATTTCCCGCTTACGAGATAAAATTAAAAGTCGAAAAGTAGAAAAGTATCAAAACGAACTCAAATGGAGACGATTGGTATACGGCGATATAGGGTTTCGTTCAGCCGTTAATTCGGTAGAGAGTCATATTAGAACAAAACGGTCCAAACGAAATGATTCTTGTAATTATAGTGTGTGGTCTCTTTTTCGTTCTGTTGGGACTTTCCGTTTTGCGTTTGACCAAACGCTATAATCCTCAATTGGTGATATATGGCTACTTTTTAACCATTCAGATAGCTTTCAGTGGCGGCTCGCCTAAGGAGGCAAGGGAGGCTGTGCCTCCCCAGACATTCAGAGGGAAGAAAAAATAACGTCGACAAGACAGTAACGAGAGATAACATATTAAAATTAGGCAATCACAATGTCCGTGACTCTAAAACTTGAGTCAATCTATAGGAGAGAGCGCAAAGAGAAGGAAGTTATAAGCGGGCGGGGAACGAGATTTCGGAGTCGCGAAACGACAGCAGTCGGAAGTGCCAGAGTCTGTGCCTCCGAGACTCCGAGTCGGTCGAGTCTAGTGGTGTTCGGCACCCACACACACACAACCAAGCAAGGACTGTGCACTGTACACGCACTAACGAAGGTATCGGAGGCTGCTATCCTCCACGACTCCCGCAGCGTTATTACCGAGCCAGCAGCCGGATAACCGTCATGTCATGCCAGTCGTTGGACCAGCCGCGCCTGTTTCTTTTTGTCTACGTGTTATCGGTTTTCGGGTGGCCCCCCGAACCCCCCCCTTGCTAAGAGGGGGTTCCCCAGACCCCCCCCCCCCCCCACAGCCTCCCCAATACCAAAGCCCACGAGCCGCCACTGATAGCTTTACAATATAGGAACCATCTAAAGGGTATAAAATTTGCACTTCAACTTTTATTAGGTCAGCAATTGCCACATTAGCCTCTTTTTAAGCTTAAGAGGTTGATCAGAAACACAGGTAAGGCAACATTATTTTACCCTTTCAGAATTCAAAAATAAAACGACGAAAGTTTTTTTCTTTTGATGATGGAATTGTCATGAGAGCTAACGTTGGACAAATTTCAAAAATTATCGGTAAAGCCACGGTTTCCGTGTTGAATAAAGGCGCTCTACCATTCATCCATTCGGATGTAACGTAAGCAATAACAATAGTTTTACCTCAGTGAGATCCTCATAATCTTCCTTTTTTCACACGTGGGGCTCTTCAAAATATTATCAAATAATGACAAGCGAAATCATTCGATTACCTCAAACTCAAACGTCACGTAAACATGCGTGCTTGAGGTGTGAATATAATGCGCACACAAAACCCGGGCGACGAAACATCGGCGTATCGGTTTCTGCATCATCTTCGGTTGCGGATATTTAAAGTGAATATCCGAGGGCATAGCCGAAGCCAGGGTATTGTCTTCCTCTCTCTTAGCCCATTTGAACGCATGTGTTAGGAAAGGACAGAAAGAGGGGCTGAAATCACGTGACAGCCCCTATATCCATCCTTTTCTAACACATACGTTTAAATGGGCTAAGAGAGAGAAAGACAATATCCTGGCTACGGCTATGTCCGAGGGCGCTTGCCGAGTGCCCGGCATGCCACGCCAATGGATCGCGGTTTAGATTAAATCTAACGCATTCCAGAACATTGGTTTGCATAAATGCAGTTTTCAATGCGTTTATGGACCATTAATCTCTGAAAGCGTTACGTAATTCCGCACGGTTATTTCTACGTTAAATCCGGGATAATCCGACAACCATACAAATAGAGCCAATTCAATGATCTTGATCTGCTATTAACCAAGGAACGTTTGCCATCACTGTTGCTGAGTTTCATTCATGATTCGTTGGAATTTGCACTGATTTAAAATAAAGATCGGACGATTTTTTTATTTAAGTCTGACGTGACGACCACGCCTGGCAAGAATATACTAAACGGTAGCACCTTTACTCAGTTTACCAGGCGCAGAATATACTCAGGATAATCCTCTCAGAATGAATATCTTACTTACAGTGACGTCAAGTGCATTATACTCACAAGTAGTGTTAACATACAGGCATACACATTGTTGCCGATGCATGCACAGAAGAAAAAGAAGAAGAACAAAAAAACTTTGGTAACGCTGACTGACAAAACCTTTGTTAGAAAAATGACCCAACAAAAGACTGTACTAGAGCTGACCAAAGGTTTGGTTGGCTCAACTAAAATCTTTCCCTGGGTGCTCTAATATGCTCTAATGTATTTCAAGTTTTTAGCACTTCTTACTGATAACATTTGCGGAAACTAAAGACTGCGTCTTTAAAATTTTTCTTTATAATATTCTTAAACGGTGGATGCAAGAAGGACGTAATTTTCAAGAGTGGTTCAAAAAGAAGTTATTGCAGTAACAACATTATACGCAACATATAATTTAATATATATATATATATATATATATATATATATATATATATATATATATATATATATATATATATATATATATATATATATATATATATATATATATATATATATATATATATATATATATATAATATATATATATATATATATATATATATATATATATACACACATATAAAATTATAAGAAATGATAATAAGCTAAATGCATTTATTTTTTTCGACAAATTCAGTCGAGACTCGAGACAAGTAGTTATCAGTAGCGTCGCGTAAACTGCGACCTATCGATTCTTTTTCCATTTGAATCCACATAAACAATCGATTATGAGGGGGTGCACAGTGAACCTCCAGAAAATCGATTGTTTTCATGTGCTTAAGTGGAGGATAATAGATATTATATCGCAGCTCACGCGACGCTACTGGTAGTTATACAGCAAAAGTTGGGTTATTATCGGAGTCCATCCTTCTGAATTAAAACAATAGATAATACATTTGGCAACAAGGCCATTCACAATCACATCATCCGGCGAGGTATTTTTTTTTTTCTCTCAAAACGGACACTTTAAAATTACTCGGAAACACGGAACAGTCACAGGTTAAGGCACTCGCCTGTCAGTAAAATGGCCAAAGGGAAAAGTGGGATTTTGACACCCGTATAAAGGCTGTGTAAGTCGTATTTTCATCGATAACGTCACGTCTCAAACAGTTGCGTATAAATTCTTGGCAGGTAGTCAAAAATATGCGGTCGATAGAAATCAAATTACTTTTCATTTACACTCGGTCAACTCAGTCAACTGCGGCTGGATGGTTGGCTGGTGGCTTGCCGGCAGAGCTGCCGTTTTGCGTATAATCAATGACATTTTTCAATCCACCGATGATTCCACACCGGTTGAGAAAAGATTACACAGTTCAGTTCAATGTAAGACTGCGCAATGAACGAAAATACTCTGATCTATAATCTGTTCTCTATCGATGGAAACACCGTTAGTTAATTAAAATATCCGCAAGTGTTTTAAAGTCATCGACGACTTCGCCGATTGAGAAAAGAATACAGATGAGAGTATTTTCGTGCATTACAGTCATGCACTGAACTGAACTGTGTAATCTTTTCTCAACCGGTGGAATCATCGGTGAATTTAAAAATACTGATGATTATACGCACAACGGCAGCTCTGATTGCCGGCCACTGTCATGTTTATGTCCGATGTCTTATTTGCTTCAGTCAGTGGCGGCTCGTGCAATCTGGCAACCGTGCACTTTTACCATTTAAACGTATGCAAAAAGATCGATACTAGGTGAGGCGCTACGCCTCACCAAGTAATCGATTATTTTACACAGTTTTAAATGGAGGAAATCCATTGTTGCCACATTGCACGAGCCGCTGCTGGCTTCAGTGAAGATCTAGCGCCTCGCGTATTTATATCCAGTTTACTTAGCATCCGTATTGAAGTAACGAGAAATGGGAAGATTTATGCACGATGTAAATAATGTCATTGTAAAAATATAAACATAAAACATCCTTTACAACTGATTGATCAATATATTCTTGGTACTCACAAAGTAGCAAAAATGACTGCTCAGTTGATGAGCAAGTGACACTCGAAAGTCGAAACAAATGCTTACCTGAAACAAATGGAAACAAAAAGACAAATATTGAAGATTAAATGACTAAATAAAAAATCCTATCCATTTAAACCTCCGTAAAACAATCGATCTTCAAGAGGGCTTTTTAAACCCCCAAGAAATCGATAATCTTGAATACTAGGTTTAAATAAAAAAAAAAAAATGTCAAGTTGCACGAGCCGCCACTGCCACGGTCCTGAATGCGTACTTCTATACGCAGCGACTCTCACATATTCCATGAATCCATACACATTCCGAGTATATGATCCTCTCAAAAACACGGCGCACATCGGACTAAAACGAGGTTTTTATCAGACAAGAAAAGCTTTGGTAACTTTTACAGCCTGTTGTAGCTCTTATAAACTTATTGCAACGTTGTCGGGTTGATATTATGAAAAAACCACTTAATCTGACTCAATTTAAACTGTAACATTCATACAGTGGCGTAGCGTGCAATTTGGCAACGTTGCAATTAGTCCATTTAAACTCATGAAAAAGGTCGAACTGTTGGGTGTGCGGTGAACAACGTCGCATTCGACCTTTTACATGGGTTTAAATGGACACAATGGAACGTTCCCAGCTTGCACGCTACGCCACTGCCAGAGTGGGGCTCTTGCGAACTTTTGCTACACGGGATTGAAGAGTTGATTCTTGCATCAAAACCTGTAAAAATGACGATGAGTACATTAAAAAATCACGAAATTCACTCTCAGAATCGAGCTTAATGGCGGTTCGACGCAGGTATCATGGGAGATACCTATCTAAATTGAGACATACCTCTGTGTTTCCAAAGAGAAAATGGCATATTAGATAGGAATCTCCCATGATACCTGCTTCGATTCGCCGCGCCATTACGATCTTTCCATTTATGTAGTTATGTAGGTTTATTGCTGAATTTTAAACTTTCTCAGCGTGATTTTCGTGATTTTTTCTGGTTTTCACATCAGAATGGACTATTCATTTGCTCACAGCAAAAGTTTGCAAGAGCCCCATTCCTGCAATTGTAACCAGAGTTATCGTGAATGTAAAAGGAATTCCGTCTAGAGAAGTATTAGAATTCTCGTAACGGTAACCGGAAATTTTTCTCAGCGTTCGAACCTACTGTGTGACGTCATATAGAAGGCAAGGTAAACCCACCCTCGTGTATAGGAAATAGCACGATCATTGCCTAAACGTAATATATTATCCACCTTGGTAAGTGCACAGCAGGAGAGCCAAATTTGTCCGACAGAGGAGCACAGCAATGAATTTAAATTAATGATCCCCCATCGACCCATGTTCCATGCCCATTGCTCATCCACAGTTGGCGTCAAAAAGCATCGACAGAATTATAATACTGGCAAGAACATTTGACTGCATCGTTTATGACGTATGGCGCATGGCGTTAATATGGCGATTTCGCATCAAAGAGATGATTAATATTAAATTAGCGCCAATTAAAAATATACACAGTTCAGGGGATGGGTGATTTGGGGGGGGTGGAGGGGGCTAAAATTATACATTCAACATGAATAGAGACGAAACGAGCACGAATCGGACAGTTGACAGTGGCGTTGCGTGGGATTTGGCAACGTTGCAGAGCGTCCATT
Organism: Trialeurodes vaporariorum; assembly: GCA_011764245.1. NCBI lineage: Eukaryota > Metazoa > Arthropoda > Insecta > Hemiptera > Aleyrodidae > Trialeurodes > Trialeurodes vaporariorum. Next base: position 10,934,446 of record VMOF01000111.1, on the reverse strand, counting down.
TAAACCCTTGAAAAAGATCGAAATATCGGGTGTTCGCGGTGAACACCTTCGCATTCGACCTTTTTCATGGGTTTGCACGAATGGACACAATGCATCGTTTCCAAATTCCACGCTACGCCACTGGCATAGCAGCACAGAATAATACAATCAGAACGGAAACTCTGTCGGATTTTGAAGCAAATTCATTTCGCGTCCGCCATGTTGGGATATAGGATGTTTACACCTGGATTCGTGCACGAAAAAGAAAATATAGGACATGATCCGCGAAAGAGGTTGTTTCATCGCCCATAAGGAATGGGCTGAGAATGGATTTCCTTCATTTTTTCAGGGCTGCTAGAGCTATTCTTGGGGAGTCTAAAACTGGCCTATTTTTTATTTTTGCCCTCTTAGAACAGGGGGGGGGCGGGGGGTCAAAGGTAAAACGGTTTTTCGGCCATAACTTTTGAACGGTTGAAGATATTAAAACGAACTTTTTTTTAATCGGAAGATCTTTTAAAGACCTATCTTTTAATGTGTATGATATTTCAAAAACATTGAATTTCAGTTGAATTGTTGCATTTTCAAAATTTTGGAAATTCCAAAAAATTAGTTTTTTGGATTTTTTTCATATGGGGATCGCACTGAGGAAAACAAAGAACTGTTTCAAAGAAAGCCCTTTTTTCACCAGTTAAAATGAGCTAAAGTTCGTTTTCGGGAAATGATTTGTCTTTGAGTTATGAATTTTTAAAGTGTCAAAAAGCGCTATTTTTGGGTTCTCAGCGGCAGCGACGAGGCCGAAAAAAATCATTTCTCCGCATGTAGTGGACTCAATTCAATGAAAATCGGTATCTGGGGGTTTTTGAGGTCGCAGATTTCAATTCTGCCGTCAGATTTGAAGAATTGTGAAATCCAAGATGGCTGCCGAGTATATAGAGGTCAGCAGCCATCTTGGATTTCACAATTCTTCAAATCTGACGGCAGAATTGAAATCTGCGACCTCAAAAACCCCCAGATACCGATTTTCATTGAATTGAGTCCACTACATGCGGAGAAATGATTTTTTTCGGCCTCGTCGCTGCCGCTGAGAACCCAAAAATAGCGCTTTTTGACACTTTAAAAATTCATAACTCAAAGACAAATCATTTCCCGAAAACGAACTTTAGCTCATTTTAACTGGTGAAAAAAGGGCTTTCTTTGAAACAGTTCTTTGTTTTCCTCAGTGCGATCCCCATATGAAAAAAATCCTAAAAACTTATTTTTTGGAATTTCCAAAATTTTGAAAATGCAACAATTCAACTGAAATTCAATGTTTTTGAAATATCAAACACATTAAAAGATAGGTCTTTAAAAGATCTTCCGATTAAAAAAAAGTTCGTTTTAATATCTTCAACCGTTCAAAAGTTATGGCCGAAAAACCGTTTTACCTTTGACCCCCCCCTCCCCCCCTGTTCTAAGAGGGCAAAAGTAAAAAATAGGCCAGTTTTAGACTCCCCAAGAATAGCTCTATCAGCCCTGAAAAAATGAAGGAAATCCATTCTCAGCCCATTCCTTATGGGCGATGAAACAACCTCTTTTCATTCTGAAATGCCAGTAGAATAAAAAAGAGGCCGGAAACTTAAGATTTCTATCCAAAATTTACAGAAATAAATGAGTTTCAACACAAATCACTCACGTCCTCCATGTTGGGATATAGGACCACAGCGTTGCCTATTGGTGCGTTTAAATTCCAAACTTGCTTCCATTGGCTCTTATGGGAGTTTCCGTTCTGATTGTATATTATTCTGTGATAGCAGTTGATGAGTATGTACTTGTCAGTGTGACGTTCAGTGGAGAAGTGTTGCCAGATCGTAGCCAGCAACCAGCAACCTAGCCCAATTTAGGCTGCCGTTTTGAGTTTAATGATACTCATTTTCCCATTTCCTTCCATGTAAATTTTTCAACGTTTTCGCCAAATTTGACGACACTGAGCCTAATTTAATGAGCCCACCTGTCCGCAGAAAAATCAAAATTTACTGAGGTATTGATTTAAATGAACGATGTAAAGATTTCACGATCTAAGAATTCCCAGGTCAGCATGCGGTTAATTTTGGCCTCAACCATAATGTAAAGTAAACTCTACCAGAAACCTGGCTGAACTTCCAAAATATTAGGTCAAATTTACTAGATCTTTTAATGACGTTAATCAGATAACTAATAAAGTTTATAAGTTGAGGCCAAAAATAAGACCACACTGAGAAAAAATTATTGTTGCAGTACAACGAGAATTATTTTTAATATCCGGTAACTGTGACTGGAATTCCGGTTAGGAAAGTATGAGACAAAATTTTTTCTTACAGCAACAAAAAATTTTAACAAATTTTCAAGAGGAACAGAACAGCAATATTGTGTAATAACAAGTGACTGCACTAACAATGCTAGAAATCACTTCTTTAAAAACGAGGAAATACGTTTACTTGTGACAGTTTTCCTTGCGCGAAGTAAAGTCTGATTGCATGAAGGAGAATCAGTGTCACAACAAGGAATATTTTACTTGTAGCAGCAGACTTTTTTTTTTGGGTTAAAGGAATTTCCCCTCAGTCAATGTTTCACTGTGCAATTTCTTAAACACAAACAAAATACACCTTGGAAAAAAAAATTCTCTCAGCGTGTAACCGAAATTTCGACTAGGAAAGTATTGACTAGAATTCTTGTTACAGATACAGGAAATTTTTCTCAGTGCACAAGCACGATAAAATTTTATCAACCCTTTATTTCCGTGATAGAATTGGCAACACTACCGCCTTTCGTTTGGGGGTGCGCTTGACGTAGTACAGTACGGGTTTTTACTTTGACCACGCTTACGGTGTAACTCGCGCGCACGAAATCGCTGCCCTATTGCCAACAGTCATGGAACATTGATTAATCCCGACTGAGGAGCTAACCGACGACTCTGAGTAATTTCGGACGACAGGCAACACCGCAAGTGATCGTAGATTATAATAAAAATGATACAGAGGGAACAGGGAGCGGATGTTATAAATCGTATGCGGGCACTATTCGTCTCCGCCGCGCCGTTGAGCTGTTTGCACGCAAAACGCGATACTCGAGACAAGTTGAATTAAATTAATTGGCGCGATTAGTGGCCAGTGGGTCGCTCTTGAGTCGCTATAGTCGCCTGCTACCAACGTCGCCAGATCTAAATCTGGCTTCGGTCCGTATTGTTTTCATCGGCAAAAGGTACCTACCGTGCAATCTGGCAACTGGTCAATGGCGGCTCCTGCAATGTGGCAACAACGTAATTTTTACATTCAAAACCCATGCAAAACAATCTATCTTCAGGAGGTGCCAGTAGCGCACCGAGAGTTTCTTCATCTCTCTCTTTTCTCCATTAAGAAACGTATGTTAGACAAGGATGGACAAGGGGATAAAACCCCGGGCCCCCCCTCCTGTCCTTTTCCTACTCATACATTCAAATGGGAAATGAGAGAGATGGAAATATCCTGGTTGCGCCAGTGGGAGGTGCAATTGCAACCCCAAGATATCGATACTTTTGCATCACTGAAAAAATCAATTGTTAAAGCAACAATTCAAAATTTGCTGATTTTAAAAAAAATTGAAAGTTGCTAAATCAAACCCGGGTTTTCTGTTAAGTTAACAATTTATTTATTGAGTTTACAAAAATAGTTGTTAAATCAACCACACAATGAATTTTAAAGAATAACAATTTAGTTCGGCTTTTTTTGTGCAGGGGATTCCCCTCCCCCCGAGGTGACCCTTTTTTTTGCCCTCTCTCTATTTTTTTCACCCTTTCTATACCCGCACTTTTCCGCATTGGAGGGGGGGGGGGAGTGGAAGCCTTGCCGCTTTCGCCCTCCTGCCTCCTGTATCCGCCAATGCAAGTGTTGAAAAAGCTATGGGAAGTTGAAAAAGGAAATACCCGATTTTGATTAGCCATCGCGTCTATGTGAGTTACAATAAACAGAAGTTTTGAAAATGGCGTCGCGGTAGAGTGATCATTTCAAGTCTCAAAAGTACTTTGACAAAATGTAATTCAAACAAAACGAGTTGGTCAGGTCGCCCATTGAAGAATTAAGAAAGTGTTTTGTTTTTTTGTTTTCTCCCCCCCCCCCCCCCCCCCCCCCCCCACCCCCCCAAGCAAGCTTCAGGATCAGAATTACAATCAGGAGAATTGTTTTCATGTCACTCGGCAATTATGTTTCGCGGGCTTCGACCGCCGCATACCGCGCGCACTGTGGGTCTGAGACGGTCAAAAAGAGGCCAAGAATCAGAAAGTAATTTTTTCATCAAATTTCTCATTCATTAACTTTCAAGACCAATTTTAATCATAGAGCACTTCAATACACCAATTCAAACTTAGAAATGTCGATGGAAAGTTTTAAGTTGAGCTGAAAACGGTTAAAAACGATGATTTTTGATGACTTTTGATGATTTTTTTCTTCTCCGATTTTTAGCCACTTACCTTCCGATCTTGGACCAAGGTGCCGCGCCTGGTGCCGCTTGGAACTTATCGCTTTTGTTGTCTGAGCCACGAATCTTGAAAATTCGCGAGAATGAATTCACGGGTAAAGCTCGCCTCCCGATGCTTTTACACACCGTGGCAGCCGCGGCTTACACTATTCAGTCTTCACTTTCCCTCCATCGCGCGTCGACGCGAGCGGCTTTTTCACTATTTTTTTTTTTTTTTTTTTTTTTTTTTTTTTTATGAGGTGACAGGGTTTTATTTCTCTCAAGATCTCTCAAGACCTCACACACAGCAAATTGCTAAACTTTTATCATCAACTTGAGATAAAATGAAAGTGCGAAAAGGTGTCAGTAAAGTGAAAGGAAAATACGGAGAGAAAGGTGATCACGTACGAACTTATTATAAATGAAGCCGCGGCGGAAAAATTTTTGAGAGATCGCCGTCACCCAAAAAAAATCTGGAAAAACGTTTTGATGGTATAGTGCCGAAAAAACGTTCGATAGACAGACGGACCGGCAACAAAAGGTTTTGTAAGCCGAACGAAAGAAATTGTGCCGGGTCATTTTTCTCCATAGGTTTTATCAGCCCTAACATAATGTGTTTTCTTCTGGTGTTTTTGTTTTTGTTTTTGTTTTTTTCTTCTCTGTCTGCAGTTCGTGCAATTTTCTGCCCTAAACACACAAAAAACTTTCTTGGAACTAAAATTGAAAAAAATCAAAGAAGAAAGGCATTTTGTATCCATGAACCTAATAAATTCTAAAATGCGGTATTCCTACTAGAAATCAAATAATATTATCAAATCCACATGAATAGATAAATTTGAATGCGAATGTATGAATAGATGAATGAATGAGTAAATGGTGTAAAATTCAGGTTTCAATCTCACAGTTCTTCGCACCCCCCCCCCCCCCCCACGATGCACGGATTTAAGAATATCATTTTAGGGTTGAATATAGATTGGTCCGTGATTTTGCTCCCTTGCCCAAGTTTAGATGTGATGTAGAGAGGGGACGCCTAAACGGGTGATTCGAATGCACTTCATAGATTGCCAAGAAGATGAGTTCATACTCTCGGCTTCATTTTGTATTATTTCATGTCAGCATTAAAGTCGAAGCGACTGATTTAAAAAACATCTTTGATGCACATTTTTTGTGATGTGGAGTTTTGATTGATAACTTCCTTAATTGCTACCACACGCGAACAAACAAAAAAGTTTGAATATAAACTGCGAAATCAGATAAAAAAAAAAAAAAAAAAGTAAAAAGTGCACAGTTTATGTTCAAGCTCTTTGTTTCCTTTTTTGGGCCAGAGGAGTGGCGTAGCGTGCACTTTGGCAACGTTGTAATTTGTCCATTTGAACCCATGTAAAAAGTCGAATCCGAGGTTGTTCACCAAACACCCATAGTTCGATCTTTTTCATGGGTTTAAATGGACAGAATTCAACGTTCCCGAATTGCACGCTAAGCAACTGATGCATGGGCCAGAACGGATCAAGGCGAAAGTTCGTACGATGACATCACATCACGTATCACATTAAATCGGTCTCCTGACGTATCGCCACTGTCTCCATTTTAATTAGCTTTAACCTTCATTTTCATTTTCAATTTGATCGATTTAATTCAACCGCATGTTTACGACTGACAATGCGAATCTTATCCACAGCGTGTTCATTACTTCACAGTTCACGTGACTCGAGTTCATTGTAACTTTTCATCGAGAGTTTTAGAAATGCTTACGAGGAAATTGCTCAAGGTGCAATTTCTTAGCTCGACCGCAGTAATTGCACACTTCAAAAGGAATTACTGTTGGTACAAGGAACACAACTTTCCTCACTGTTCTTCGCCCTATTTTCACGTTGTACGTAGCTCTTTGGCACAGTTGCCAAATCTTCCACAAGTATAAAATAAAACAAATATCAGTATATTTAATCAAGATTAACACACGCCTAATCCTGCTCTCACTTCAAGAATCAGCACTTGCAATACCACCAAACTTCTTTCAATCACGATAACTTAGAACGCGGACTGAAACATGTTGAATTAATTTGATGAGCCATATTCATCTTTTTAGATCGAAATTGGGTGGAAACACGAATTGTCATAAATTATGATCCGTCGGATAGTTCATCACGAGCACTCAGTAACAATATACCTAACCCTTTCGGTCGAAGCTGCCGTTTTGCGGAGCTTGGGTGGCAAGTTTTTCTTGATTCCACCAGCTGACTAAAAGATTACACGGTCCAGTGTGACTGACGCCCACAAAAATACTCTGAGAAGTAATATTTTCTGCCGGCGATTTTAAAATTTGATGGAATTTGGTGGATATTCACCGATGATTCCATCGGTTAAAAAAAAAGATTACAGATCACAGTATAGCCGTGCGTTACAGTCACACTGCTAAACTGGAATGTATGTAATCTTTATGTAAACTTGTGGAATCATCGGTGCATAACAAATAAAAAACTTTCATCAGCTTTCTTTCGAAGCCAGGTAGTCTCCGGACGTCAATCAATACGATACATGGATTTTATAAAATAAATCTATTGAGTGGATCATTGATGAAATATATCCTTTACCGAGAAAAAGTTTCGATTATCATACCAAAAACTTTGTTTAGAACTTTCCTAACCGGAATCACAGTAAAAATAGGAGTTCTGTGCGTGTAACTGGAGTTCCTGTAAATTAAACGGGAATTCTTGTAATTTTAGCCAGAATTCTGGTTACAGGAATTCTGGTTCGATAAGGATTAAAATTCCAAATCCCTGTAAACGTAACTTAAGTTCCTATAAGTGTACCTGGAATTCCTGCTAATTGAACCGAAATTTTAGATAATTATCAGGAATTTAGATTTTGAAACTATTATAAACAGCAAATTCTCGGTATAGGGTATAGCCAGAAAATTTTCTCAGTACACGGAAAAAGTAACTGGTAGAAGTTGCTACCTGCATAGCTGATTTTTGAGTCAGCTATCAAGCATAGCAAATTTCACTAAATGATGTACCAACAAGTTAACTTAATTTACCATAATGTTCGTTGCATTTACTATCTACTTGATAGCAGACTCCAAAATCAGCGCAGATGACAGATTCTACCAGTCTTTTTTCCCCGTGTAAATCTTCATGTGTTACTGGATATTGTTGACTGTTGAGTTTCCTTGAGGCAACTGACAACTATGGTCAACAACGACTAAAAAGACTGGCTTTATTATACCAACCGTATTCCACTGGACGAGCGCAGGAGAGGGATAAAACAATTTAGTTGATGGAATGAAAAATAAAACACTTTAATCCTTTCCTTTCGTCGGACGATCTCCTCTTCAAATTAAAATTTAAACCTTAAGACTGAAGTTTCTGGGCTCATCCCCGCAACTTGGAGAGCGAAGACTGCAATTCAAACTGTCATGGAGAGGGAAAAGGAACAATTAAAGGAGTTGCGAGATTTCCCAGTCGCACAAAGCTGAGCGGTGAATACACACGGAAACAACAATAATGCCTATCAAAAGAATCTATAGTTACATTTCATTCGCCTGAACCTCCAATAAAAAGTGCTGTTAAAAGCGATGACGTCAGCTCTAACGAGTTTTCTAGCTGAGAGTCTGTGTGAACTATAAAAGAGCAGCTTTGAGAATTTCATCCAAATTTAAAGAAGAGGTTTAAGACACTTGAAAACTATACTGAAAGGACAGACTGAAAAGCATAGCCGTAGCCATATAGAGATTCGTTTTTCTCTCTCTTTGCCCAATTGAATTCATGTGTTTAGAAAAGGATGGAGAGATAGAGATAGAGAGCATAGCCGTAGCCATATAGAGATTCGTTTTTCTCTCTCTTTGCCCAATTGAATGCATGTGTTAAGAAAAGGATGGAGAGATAGAGATTGAGAGCATATAGCCGTAGCCACACAGAGATTCGTTTTTCTCTCTCTTTGCCCAATTGAATTCATATGTTTAGAAAAGGATGGAGAGATAGAGATAGAGAGCATAGCCGTAGCCATATAGAGATTCGTTTTTCTCTCTCTTTGCCCAATTGAATGCATGTGTTTAGAAAAGGATAAAGAGATGGACTGTCACATGACTTTAGTCTCAATTTCTAACATATGTGTTCAAAGTGGCAAAGAGAGAGAAAAATTAATTTTTAACGATATAATGATAAGTTACGTGCCATGCTGCACTAACTTCGCAACCTGTTCACAGTTTAAAGCAAATGGTAAAGGAGAACATTTTCCTTAATTTCTCATTGTAAAAATTCCTCGGATTGTCAACAATTTTTCAGGGAAATTTTCTAATTTCGTTCAATTCTTCAGCAAAAAAATAAATAAATATATATAAATAAAGAGATAAATGGATAAATAAATAAATAAATACTGCAGAAATAGTAGCAAAACCGGTGAAACATTGCACTGACTTAATTATCATGTTCTTCCCGCGTAGTATAAGTATTCATTATTGTTGAAAGCTGAGAATCTCTGGAGTCCCGAGAAATATGCGTAAGATTCTACATGCCATGTTCTTCTTTTTTTTTTTAAAATAAGAAATGAGGGCAGAGCTGCCGTTTTGCGTACATTTTATGGCATTTTTCATCCACCAGTTAATGGTTGACAAAAAGATTACACAATTTAGTTCAAAATACGTAAGTAATACAAGAAAATTACTTTTTGATCTGTAATCTTTTCTCAACCGGAGGAGTCGTCCGTGACCTTTAAAAAAAAAAAAAAAAAAAAAAAACACGAATATTTTGATCAATCAATGGTGATTCCGTCGATTTTGAAAAGATTACAGATGCGCGATTAAATTTTAATCAATGATAGTGAAGTTTACCTATACCTATAAAATCTTATTTTTCAAATATTATTAAAATCTTGGGGCGGCGAGTCTTGAAAGAGCATCGTTTGTCTAAAATTTCGAGAAGAATATAAATGTTTTTAAAGCAGTCTTTCGTCATTTTAAGATGCATCTCGACTTCCCAGGTTTAAAATCCTCAAGGTGTCCTTCAAGCATCCATAACTATGAAAAAAAAATCATCAATCAATAGAGTTTAAAATTTTACTGTGCCTCGGGTTATCTTTAAGGAGTTGTAAAATCTCTATTGTGATCTACGGATAAATCCCCCAATGTCCCAACACACTCTTCACAAACTTTGATAGGAAACGCTTGAAAACTTATGAAACCTCCCCGCGGTTTCGAGCGAACGGACCATGAACTCGGATAGAGAACTACCTACAACTCCAGCGATCAGTGACATTGTCCATATGCGCTCGCATTAAAAATTATTATCAAAGCCTCGTCTTTCTTGAAATGTTGATACGGCCATAAATAGGGCCATTTCGGTTCTTGAGATGTTGATACGGCCATAAATACGGTCATTTTGGTTGGAACGGCAGAATTGGTGCTGGAGACCGGTTACCGGTTAAGAATCTCGACTAACATTGCGTCGAGCGACGTAGTGACGACGTAACAACGTAACGACGCAACGCGACGGACGTTTGACCGAACCCGCGCGTCACACGAAATAGGATACGACTTGGTACCTGGGGTTCAATTGGGATATGAAGAGTTGGATCGGGGGATCGGGGGGGGGGGGGGTTAGGGGGGGGAATGCATTCCGGTCATGCACGGTGCAGGATTCGAACAATTCCATTTTCGACACACAATCCACGGTGCGGGCCAGCGCGTACCATGTTCGTACGTTCGCCTTCATTTCCGCATCTCTGAGTTGCATAGGTAAGTCTTTCCGTGCTGCGCCGGCCGGTCAGCCACACTGCATCGCACCGTATTCGACCGCATCATGGAGGAGGAGGAGGAGGAGGAGTTGAAGGAAGAAAAAAAAATTTCGATTCACTCGGAAAAATATCGATGGTCGCGACTCCAATTTATAATGCTTCCCCCTCCCCCCTCCTCTCCTCCCACAGTTCTCCATGGGATCGGATCGACCGAGCAACCATTCATAACTGGCGCTGGTTTCTGGCTGCGCAAAAAAAAAAAAAAAAAAAAAAAAAAAAAACGCGTATACGCTCATACATATATACTTGCGCCGACCGACCGACCGCGTGAACTGGGTGTTGCGTTTGACCGCAAGCGCACGGGAGAGAATGTGCTCGCGTTTCGGATTGGAATCGATGATTAGTATACTAACAATAAAACGGACGCCAGATATGGCACGACCAAAACAAGACAAAATGAATGGAAAAGTCGATTGCCGAAGCCACCGCTAGAAATTAGAGTATCGTGTTTTGACTGGTAGTGGTGATTGGACGCTTGGTGACTGCGTCCGAAATGCAACAAAACGCATGGGTGCAGAGCAGTTGGTTGTAGCTGCAACTAGAGCCCCTGTATATCAAAGAGTCTCGCCATACGGGGTATAGATTCTGATTGGCTGCTAGATTTTAGGCTTTCACGGAGCTCAAGGAGGCGTTCTGTGTTATTCTCCATAAGAGAACCGTTAAAACACCCCTACGAGTAGACGTACACGCCTTCTCGGTGAACCGAACCAATCAGAGTGGACGCCACCTTCGATTTCTTCTTCACGTGTTGAGACTCTTTGATACACAGGGACTCTATAGCTGCAACTAGAGTCCCTATGTATGAAAGAGTCAAGACACCTGAATAGAAGTGAAGAAGAAGAAGGTGTCTGAGGAGCCTGGAGGCGCGCCTCTTCACTGAAAAAAAAGGATGCTAAAAAAATGTGCGACAACCAAAAAAATGCTAAATTAACATCCTAGGACGTAGAAATAACAGCCACGGCGGTTATTTCTACGTCCTAGGATGTAAATTCAGCAAAAGTTTGGCTGTCGCACATTTTTCCAACAACAAAGATGTTAATTTAGCACCTTTTTTTTCAGTGTTGTTTACATTTTTAATTTTTATCCGACGATCTTCCCGCCAAAGATTACTTATACATGTATTCGTGTGTAAGTAATCTTTGTTAGGTCAACCTAACTTCCAATCCCCGTTGGCTTCACTACCTGTTTTAAAAGTAATGCGTGAATTTTATTCTGTTCTGAACACATTTTCATCAATTTCTAATTCAAATTTCATCTGTACAAGTTAAAAATGCTGAAAGTTTCCTCAAAGCTGGGCAGCAGTGAAGGTGGTTCCATGAAGATGTAAACAAGAGGCGCGCTTCCAGGCTTCATAGACCCCTTCTTCTTCTTCACTTTTCATCAGCCAATCAGAGATGGGACCTCGTATGGCGAGACTCTTTCATATATAGGGACTCTAGCTGTAGCTAGAGTCCATATATACCATGAGAGTTGCGCGGCCAAGTCTCTCAAAATTAAGAAGAAGAAGCGGATGAATGGAGGCCCCCAAGAGGCAAATTGCGCTGCGCTGTTGACGCTATCTCTCTATATCTTGTATGTTAGGTTCAGATTCTCTACAATAACGGTCGTTCTTGAAAAAGATAATATTCTCCAAAATAACATTCAAGCTGAGGAAAAATTAGCGATACTTACTGTGGTCACTGTTACTTCAAATGTGTAATGAAAGCTAATGCGCGAAAAGTAAACAAACCCTCCGCCATTTGCATTTGCCTCTCGAGGCTTTCTTGACAGTCTAAATCTGAGAGCCAATCTTCCCATGATACCTGCTTTGAACTGCCATTACGGTTTTGCCGTTAAAGCAGTTATGTCAGTTTATTACTGAATTTTAGACTTCCTTAGCGTGATTTTCGTGATTTTCGCTGGTCTTTACATCAGATTGTACTATTTATTTCCTTATAGCAAAAGTTTGCAAGAGCCCCATTGCGTTGCAAAGAGGCATCAGCCGAGCTCTGTCTTTGCGTATTCAAATCTGTTTTCCATGTAGTTTGTTTTTTTACTTTCTCACTCTAATGAAATTAGAAAAATTGAGAAAGTATTGCGATGGCGCAGAGGTTTTTGATGCATTTTGTTTCGATACTTGGCCCGCTGCGACTAAGTCAATCATGATAATTATAAAATAATTGGCTCTTATCATGCCTAATACTATCCTAAAGAACATCCACCCATGATATTTCAATATTTCTGAACCATATGTGGTAGGGAGGAGTAAATGCAAAAAATTTCTGTGGCGTCTGTCTGTCTGTCTGTCTGTCTGTCTGTCTGTCCGTCTGTAGTCATGAACGTGAAATCCAGCATAACTTTTCAACTCTTGATCTATATGCATCCAAATTTTGCAGAGATGTTGCTTTTAACATTCTCCAGAGGGACTTTTTTTGTTTTTTTAAAATTTTAATTTTTAGGTTAGTTATGGAAGAAAAATGGTTTCCATTAAAATCAATGGGAAAATGGGTCAAAAAGAGAAAAATTTAAATATTTCAATATTTGATCTTTGGATTTGGAAGAAAATTTGTAAAAACATTCTACAACCAGCCCACAGTAAAATTAACCCCTTATAGTTCAGTAAAATAACCCTTAAGACCGTTTAAAAAATTAATTAAGGGCGTTCGAGCCAAAAAAGGGAATAAAAGTGAGAAATTAATCTTGTATATCAGTGCCAATTACTAAAAGCTGGATGAATTTTGATGAAACTTTGTATACACAATGTACTACCACAGTACTAAAATATTCTCTTCTCACTATCATCATAATAAATCCTTTGGACCGTTTCAAGAGACCATATAGGTGCGATTGAGAAAAAATAAGACCAACTAAGCAAATAAAACATAATCCTACTTATTGAGATAACTCAGGTTAGGTCCAATTAATTTTAATTAAATCCGGCACAAACAATCTACCTACCTACATTTACTCTACTTTGTATAGAATTTCTTATCATTACAATATACAGCCCTTAAGACTGTTTAAAAAATCAAAATCAGTGCGCTCGAGCCAAAAAATGGAATTATCATGAGAAATTTATCTTTAAACTTGGAGTCAATCAATTATGGCTCGATGAATTTTGATAAAAACTTTTGTACACACAATCCACTATCAAAATACTAAGATATTTTCCTTTTTAGTCACCATACACAACTGATAAAACCTTTTCAAGAGGCAATATAGGTGGGATTGAGAAAAAAATATGGGAATATAAGCAAATAAAAACATAATCCTATTAATTGGGATAATTCAGGTTTGGTCCAATGAATTTTTATAAAAACTGGCCAATACAATCTACAATCAGTCTATAAAAGAAAGTATTCCTTACAGATACAATATACAACACTTAAGAGAGTTTAAAAATCAAAATAGGGTGTTCCACCCAAAAACATGAATTAAAGCGGGGAATTAATGTTAAAACTTGGAGTCAATCATTCATGGGATGAATTTTGATGAAACTTTGCACAAACATATTATGTTACAGACCCACTAAAATATTCCTATCATACAGTCATCATCTAAAACCTTTTAGACCGTTTCAAGGGCCAATATAGGTGTGATCGAGCAAAAATCTTTGAAACCAAGCAAATAAAAAAACAACCGTAATACTTGGAATAAGAAATTCAATTATGACTCAATTATGTTTGATGAAAATTGCAACAAAAAGTTTGCAACCAGCCTAGGCAGGGATTCCTTTTGAATGTAAAACTATAGCATACAACCCTTAAGTCTGAGACTGTTTAAAGGCAAAATAGCTGTTCCATCAATAAACCCAAAAAATAGAATATCCAAAGAAAATTAAACTTATAAAGAAAATGGATGGATGAATTTTGTTGACATTTGGTGTACACAATCTACAAACAAAGAACATATTTAAAGGGGGGTTTAATCTACCAAACTAAAAAAACTAAAAAATTCTTTTGAAGATCCACAGTTCAAAACCCATCCTTCAAAAGATGAAGTAGGCAACTATTCGTACAGCTTCTCTGCAAAATTGCCAACACTTCGAATTGAAGGCGAAATTATGTCCAGAGGTGAAAATATTTTAAATTTGATGGGATTCTAGGAGTCTCTCCCAGAATTCTAAAGGGGGTTGGGGGTCTCCCCCAGATATCTAAAGGGGGGTCTGGGGGTCTCCCCCAGAATTCTAAAGGGGGGGGTCTGGGGTCTCCCCAGAATTATAAAGGGGGTCTGGGGGTCTCCCCCAGAATTATAAAGGGGGGTCTGGGGGTCTCCCCAGAATTTTTAAGGGGGTCTGGGGGCCCTTCGACCCTCCCCCAGATAAAAATGGAGGGAGAAAGTGTTCGTAGGGTGTTCCCTACAGTTTATTTTATTTTTAATTTTTATCTTTATTTTTAAGATATAGGTTCTAAAACAGTTTTTAAAACTACCGTATAGTTTAGGGATAGAAAACGAATTGCAGCAAGACCGTTTCAGTTTCATTTCATGATCTTTATATACATATAGTACCTACGTATCACAAGAAAGAAAGTCGGTCGAAACTATCACGACTTTGTTTACGCGAAGTCGTAACATGTGGCCATAGGTGCTTAAATAACCACGCAAGTGATTAACCATATACTTGCGGCACATGCATTACGAGCTTCAGTAGTTATACAGCTTGTCATCGTTTAAAACCATAAACCCCGAAACGATATTTGATAGGCCGACCGGCGCACGGTGGATAGAGATATGGAACTATCCGGACACCATTGCATTAAGGGCGAGGAGGAAGGAGGATTTGAACTAAATAATGACATACAATGAGCTATAACTTTTGAGTGGCACATCAAGGAACGTTCCGCTGGTTCATTGTTGTCACCTAGGGCGCCGCCATCTTGCCGTAAAAATCGATTTTGAGGTTAAGTTTTGTAGGTCGTTTCCGGTCGTTCCGTGAACAAACTCGGGCATCGCCGGAAACGACTTACAAAATTTAACCTCAAACCTTGGAATCTGCCGTCCAAATTCCGCTTTTCCCCGGGATTCCTTCTACCTTGTGTGGCAAAAGGTGGATCAGCCCGCTGCCACTCAAAAGTTAAAGCTCATTGTTGACATATGACTAAAAAAACGAGTCTAATTAAAGACGGTTCTAGTGATGACGTCAGTCAGCTGGTGAAAAAGTTCGTTGATCGTTCGTCCCAAACCTATTTCTCTCAGGCGACCTCTCTGTACTGCTATCTCACATTGTTAAAATTGTACACAGAGAAAAATGTGTGATAAATTTGAGCAGAACTTAATAACTTGAGTCATTTTAAATGCGATTTTGAGAAGGGAAATTCAAAAAGCGAGGCCCCAAGAATGTAATTTGACACTAGAAATTAAAATCTATGCATAAGTGTCACTGGAGGGTGGGAGATACAGTTTATTGGAATACTAAACTCGTTCTGTCGCAGCTGATTTGCGACCGATGCGATGAGTTTATTGTTCGCTGACCGCTGACTTCTGTTCAATGCCGCATTAATTCCGACAGCTGACTTCATAGCCTACAACGAGTCAGATTACATAGTTCTTTTACAGGCAAATGTTGACTCAAAAAACATGTTCGAAGTAAAAAGTTAGAACTTTATTCCATGTCCTGAATCATATATTTTTCGAATCACTGCGTGGCGCGGCAACCAGCCTTCGAATGGGTCCAGAAATGTGTAGAAAAGGACAGAGGGATGGACCATCACGCAGTAGCGTAGCTAGCTGAGCAAGCGCCCCCCTGCCCTGCCGATTCGAATGCTGCGCCCCTCTTCTTTAAGGAAAAATTGGCCGCTTCGTTGGAACCCCCCCCCCCCCCCCCCCCCCCGGCCACCTTTTGCACCCGTACAAGTCAGAGCCTTTGTCGGAAAAATTCCTTCCTTTAAAAATGATTGTAAATTAATGTAGAAAATTTACTTTCAAAAGCTCCGAACTTTGTGAACGTGAATTTTGGCAGAAGCGTTTAAGAGCCTTTACATTGCTTTCTCCCTACAATTCTTAGCTTCTATTTTTCTTCAATCTGTTCTCTTTTCTTTCCTTTTCTTCTTTTCCTTTCTTTTTTTCCCATTCCCTTTCCTTTTTTCCCTTTCCCTTTCCTTTGTTTTCTCTTTTTCTTTCCCTTTTCTCCTTTTCGCTCTTCCTCTTTCGCTTCTCAAAACTTTTGCGTCCCCCGATGCGTTGCGCCCCCCCCCCCCGCCCGGCGGAGTCAGCGGGGCCTATAGCTACGCCACTGCCATCACGTGACTTTCTTCTTTCATCACTGTCCTTTTCTAGCACTTGCGTTCAAACAGGCGAGGGTGGAAGGTTGGAGAGAAAGACTTTCAGGACCCGTCTCTCTAGACCAACAGCGACCAAACGAACCGCAAACAAGCTCTCCCATAACCAGACACTTTTTAGTGGATTAATCTTTATGCTTTACCTATATACCTGACAAAACGTTCTAATGGCAGACATTACTCAATTAACATTTAATTAGCATACCTCGCGGCTCGGCGGTGTTGGCGGAGAAGTAGAACCGAAATTGAGTTACCGCTAGAACATATAGCGAAACTCGTATAACCAAAAGTGGAATCTGACATATAGCATCTGGCCGCAAGTAAGCACTTACTTATAAACAGCCGCACAGGAACCGTTGCAGGTTGCAGGGGAGCTTGAGCGACCGACCGCAAAAAGTTAACGGGGAGCCAAAGGAGCAGAGCTGCCGATTTGCGTAGATTAAATGGCATTTTGAAATTCACCGAAGATTCCACCGGTTGAAAAAAGATTACAGAGTTTAGTTCAGTGCGTATGACTGTAATGCACGAAGATACTAGCGTCACAGAATAATACAACCAGAACGGAAACTCAGTCGATTTTTGGAGCAAATTCATTTCGCGACCGCCATGTTGGGATATAGGATGTTTACATCTGGATTCGCGCTCGAAAAAAAAATAAAGGACATGATCCGCGAAATTTTCATTCTGAAATGCCAGTAGAATAAAAGTGCGGGCGGAAACTTAAGATTTCTTTCCAGAATTCACAGAAATAAATTAGTTTCAACACAAATCACACACGTCCGCCATGTTGGGATATAGGACCACAGCGTTACCTAATGCCTATTGGTGCCGTTAAATTCCAAACTTGCTTGCATTGGCTCTTATGGGAGTTTCCGTTCTGATTGTATTATTCTGTGCTAGCGTCTTTTATTTTTTCTCAACCAGTAGAGTCGTCGATAACTTTAAAAACTTGCGGATATTTTAATTAATTAACGGCGTTTTCCACCGATTGAGAAAAGATTACAGAGCAGAGTTTTTTCGTGCGGTACAGTCATACACTGAATTGAGTTGTGTAATCTTTTCTCAACCGGTGGAATCTTCGGTGAATTTCAAAATGCCACTAAATCTACGCAAATCGGCAGCTCTCCAAAGGCGAGTCGCAATGTGTTGGGACGTCTATAGGCTTGGGTGGTCGGTGCGGTGGTGGTCTGGTCTGGTCTTGAGTCTTGGGTCTCTTCTGCGGAGTTTCAGAGATTAGCGGAACAGGAAGCGTTTGATAGGACTTAAGGTTTTTTAAAGATCGAATTAGAGAAGACGTTGTACGAGTATTATTATGGAGGGATAGATATGGGACAAAGATTACCGGCTAGTGTGTGAGCCAAGTTTTTATTTTTTTTTATCCTTTTCTTTTCTCTCTCTTCTTTTGCTCGTATCTATATACTCCAGGCCGCTCGTTGTTCCACGGCAGCGGACCGTGAAAAATTGCGCCCCCCCCCTCTCCCTGACCTCTTGCCGCGTCCTTTCGGTGGAGTACCCCAGCGGCGGCGCGCGATGGCCCGACACCTGTGCAGGAGTACAACTCCGCGACGCGACGTGCGCTGCACCGAGCAATGACGTCGCGTCGTGTGAGCGGACGTATCCGTAGCCATTGGACAGTGTTGCCAAATGCAACGACGATAAAAAGCCCCGAAAGTTAATGGGGGAACTTGCAAACTTTTGCTGTGAGCAAATGAATAGTCCAATCTGATGTAAAACCCAGCGAAAATCACAAAAATCACACTAACAAGGGGAGGCTCAGAAGTCGCCGCCTCCGATTTTGAAAACGATTGCACGAAAATGTAGCTAAAGTAAAACTATTAGACTCGTGTTTCTCACTTTTTGCCAATGGGCCTTCCTAAGGAATTTTTTGAAAGTTGCCGAAATTCACGTAAATATTCGGACCGCTCTCCGCTCGGGTTTTTACGTGAATTTCGGCAACTTTCAAAAAATTCCTGACACTTTAGGAAGGCCCATTGGCAAAAAGTGAGAAACACGGGTCTAATAGTTTTACTTTAGCTACATTTTCGTGCAATTGTTTTCAAAATCGGAGGCGGCGACTTCTGAGCCTCCCCTTGTAAGAAAGTCTAAAATTCAGTAATAAACTCACAAATTGCTCGAATCGCAAGTTCGTAACAGCGATTCAACGCAGGTATTATGGGAGATTTCCTGTCCAGTAGATGTCTTTTTCTTAACGGAAACAGAGATTTGTCTGAATTTAGATGGGAATCTCACATGATAAACTGCGTCTATCCGCCAACTAAGCTCGATTCTGAGAGTGCAATTCGTGATTTTTTAGTGTACTCATCGTAATTTTTACCCGGTTTTTATGCAAGAATCAACTCTACTATCGCGTCTCGTCTGTCGTCTCGTTCGAAAGAGCAGAATCAGCCCCCCTGCGGGCCGATCTTTGAAATCATTAGATAAGGCTGGTAGACTAGATAAATGAAGGGCTGCTATTGGTCCCTTTAAAGAGTTTTTCAAAAAGTAGAGCTCTTTAACCAAGTATCCCTCCGCTACATTCGATATAAGCTCTCAGCTTTTATCGGTTTGTTTCAAGCAGCCGATAGCTTATTGAATGTAGCGGAGGGATACTTGGTTAAAGTGCTCTTCTTTTTGCTAAACTCTTTAAAGGGACCAATAGCAGCCCTTTCATTTATCCAGTCTACCAGCCTTATCTAATGATTTCAAAGATCGGCTCGCTGGTCTGAGTCCCTAACCTGAGTGGCCTTAAGTGAGAAAATCGTAAAAAGTCTTAGAATTTCTAGCCTTCTGGAAAAAAAAGAAAGAAGAAAAAAAAAGAAAAAACCACCCAACAAATCTGGCAAAACTGCCGGCCGTAGACCAACACTCTGCAGTCTACAGAGCAATGCAGTGCCGTATACGCACTCGCGGTGTACTTACTACGACAGTACGAGCATGTATATGTGTAATGTGTACTTACAGCGTTTGCCACCAGAGTATAGGAGTGGAGTTGGCTTCCTCCGACCCCTCGCTCATCCTTTTGGACGGGACGTCTGTGTGTGAGTCGGATCCTCAGACCCCGAACATAATATGCATCATACACATTAACATTATATCAATGACTGACCCAATTCCTTGGCTCATTCATTCATTGCCGCTTCTATTCATCCTGTACCTGTGCCCCTCTGCATAACCGTAGCCAGGATATTGTCTTTCTCTCTCTTAGCCCATTTAAACACATGTGTTAGAAAAGGACAGAACCAGGGGCTGAAGTCACGTGACAGCCCCTATATCCATCCTTTTCTAACACGTGTGTTTAAATGAGCTAAAAGAGAGAAAGACAATATCCTGGCTACGGCTATGCCCCTCTGGATAGTATGAGTATATGAGAATGAGTATGAATATAGTCCAATCCAAGTACTCCGAGTGGAGGCTCTCCTCTGATGGCTCTCAGCTCTCAATCCTCATTCATTTCCGCTGAAATCTGCGCGGCGTGCATACGTATATACCCGGCCCCGGCACGCGTCACTTCCATCTCACAATCAGCTCCGTCTTCAGTTTTTATTTCTCTCCTGACACCGCACCGTGGGATAAACACCTCAACTTTCGAACAGAAATTGTCCTGCTTTCTTGATTAAGGAAATAAGGAAAGTTCGAGATCCAGGAAGCGTATTATGAACGATTTAAACGTATCGTACAGGGCTGCCGTTTTGCGTAGAATCAATGCTATTTTTCTCGTCACCGATGATTCCACCGGTTGAGAAAAGATTACACAGTTCAGTTCAGTGTATGACTGTAATGCACGAAAATACTCTGATCCGTAATCTTTCCTTAATCGGTGGAATCTCCGTTGATTAATTAAAATATCCGCAAGTTTTTTTTAAAGTCATCGACGACTCCACCGGTTGAGAAAAGATTACAGATGCGAGTATTTCAGTTTATCATAGTCATGCACTGAACTGAACTGTGTAATCTTTTCTCAACCGGTGGAATCATCGGTGAATTGAAAAATAGCATTGATTCTACGCAAAACGGCAGTCCTGGTATCGTAATTGCACCGAGTGTCAGTTATTATAAAGCGAATTTTCGCGATCGAATATGATTAACAATACCAACTAACCTACATATTCGAGGAAACTCAATTGTGTTTTAAGGTGTGTTTTCGGGGCATCGCTGGCATAAATTCAATTTTGAATTCACCTCCAGACCCTCATTCAAAATCGAACTGATGCCATCGATACCTGAAAACACCTAAAAATTTCGAAAAACACGATCTAGTTTCGTGTCATCTATTTTTTCCCGCAACTAACATTGACACAAAGGAAAAGTATGGACGCGGATGGATATTAATTGCAATGTGCGCGCAGCCGCAGCCGCGTTTACGTATGCTAACTCGCGGTATAGTTCACTTCATTTCCATCGAACGTATCCATACAAAAGACGATTCTAGATTTCTAGCGCTAGTTAAACTTTCCTCTTAACAAGAGCCATTCCTGAATGTGAGAAAGCGATGTGAAATGTGAATGCCGCGAGAAAAAGTCACAACGAGGTTCATCACTGGCTATCGGATTGGTACGGGCTCAAATAAATGCATGAGGAGCTTTCCGCAACGTACAAATGGGTTTGGAATGAACGACTCAAACGACTTCAAATCTGTCACGTGACGACGCAAGGCCGCGCCGCCAGCCGTGCCATTTAAACCCATAGAAATGATCGATTCCCGATATCTCGTCTCGTCTTGACTAAAGGAGCGGAATCAGCCTCCAGGGTCCAAATAATGTTGCGACTTGATAGTCCCCAAAAAATGTTGGATTCAACAGGAATTCCTGCTTATTTAAAAGCAATTCTTGTTGAAACAACAGAAATTTCGGTTAAGTAGGTAAGTATTAACAAGACGTCTGATATAATTAACCGGAAACTTTTCTCATTGATTATTTGGTCCCAGAAAAACTGCACTGGACAAATTGTTCCGCGACCAATTTTTTAGGGAAATAGATTTCCATGGAAACTACTTTTTCAATGGATACTATATACATTTCCGAGAAAACTTGATTATGGAACATGTTTATCAGGGTAAGCTTGCATCAATGCATCTTTCCGAGAAAAATTGATTATGGAACATGTTTACCAGGGTAAGCTTGCATCAATGCATCACTAAGCGGTTCCAACATGGTATCTACTCTTTCACAATTTTTCTTCAATTTGCCGCGTCGCGTCGGAGTGAGTGCGGTGCAGTTTGATCGAAGCCCATAGAACGTGCTTAAAGGCCATTATACTCCATTCAGATCCCGATCCCTGAGGCAGAAAAGACGCGTTCATACATATATATGGTAAATTCTATCAAGTTTCCTTCCATCGATGGAGTTCGATGCAAATACTCTCGCTGGTGAGTGGTGGAGGCGAGAGGACGTTGCACTTGAAAGCCGTTTCCTCATCGTCAGGAATCCCCCCTCCCCCTCCCCCACCCCCACCCCACTACCCTCCCGCGTCAAGATTCAAAGAACTAATCTTCCGATTAATAAAATCTACTCTCGGCGCGGCTGCAGTTATTTTTTTCTTTTTTCTTTTTTTTTTTTTTGTCTCGGATTGTACTTACACTCTGTGACTATCTATATCTATCGGGCGATAGTCGCGGTGTAGGCGCGGGGCCGGGGGGGTGGGGGGATGGGAAGGGGGGGACGCTTGCACTTGTTACCTTGTTATTTGACCGTGCAATAAGCTAACTCGACACCTGGTGCCTCCTGAATGTTCGTCGCCGTTCATGTGCTGCTTATTCGGGCGCGGGCGCGATTCCCTCCGATGTAAGTACTTACTTTCGCCCCCTCTCCCCCTCCCCCCCTCCCCCGGCCAACGCTACCCCCTCTCATCCCCTCCCGCGCTGCTATGCCTCATTCCTTCTCGCTCCTCCTCGGCCCCTCTCCACCCCCCTCGTCATCCTTGGACTCCAGGGTTGCCAGATCGAGGGTAAAAAGCCGTATCGTCCCCATTTAAATCAATGTAAAACGTACGGCTTTTTCACCCCAATCTGGCGACACTGTTGGACTCAGAGCTGCGGTTACGGATGATTGGCGCGACCAATTTGGTTGTGGATACTGCAGACTATAAGACGGTGCGACGCGACCATCTTATTGCGCTACCGATCCTGCAATGTTGCCAAATTGAATTTAAAAACAAATTAATAAGAATTAAAAAAAAAAAAAAAAAAAAAAACATTAATTCATTTTTACATTATTTATTTACTTTTCAATATCTTTAAATTTATTCATTTTTAATTTTTAAATTTTTTATTAATTTTTTTAATTTTAATTTTTTTGTTTTAAATTTAACCCTTTATGGACCAGGTTAGTTCAAGTGAACACCATTCCTTCGTTTTTTCAGGGAAGGTAGTTAACTGTTCGTACTTGATGGAGTTGGGATTGCCTATACGACTAATTGAAGGCGCCCGACGATACCTTATCCATTGCAGTTTTTACATCTACATTTGCGTTTATCCGAAATGAAGACCGAGCCAATCAGAAATGGACTAGCGAGGGTAAAACGAGTATACTAGGGCTTGGCCCATAAGGGGTTAAACGGATTCATCAGAATATCCTTGTTGTAATGGGGCAGTTACAAGGGTCTGAAATTTGATGTTTTTTATGAAGAAAACGAGAGTATTTGATGAGCTAAGTACAATGGTGCCTTTGGTTTTTTTTCTAATTGTCCCGGTTTTGGAGATACACATGTGTAAAGTTGTAAAAAATCGTTTGCGTAGTGACGTCACTACGCGTAATTCCCATTTAAAACAATGTATTTTGGGACAAAATCTCATTTCCGGAACAATGGGACCTAATTAGAAACCGAAGGCATATTTGTGCTCAGCTCATCAAGTACTTTCCTTTTCTTTAGAAAAAACTTATCATTTCAGACCCTTGCAACTGCCCTATTTATTATGATGCATGTTCTATATATATAGTACATCTTTTGATGTTTTGAAATTCCTATAGGAATTTATGAAATTTTACGAGGAACTGCACATATTGGAAAAACAAAGTTTAAGTAGAGCCGAATTAAGAGCAGCCCTAAAAAATAGCTTTGTAGAATGTAGAGCAAAAGTTCTAGCTCTACCGGAGCAAGTTGCAGTTGTACTAAAGCACTAGGTCAGTAGAGTAACAGTCTTTTTTCTCGCTTTTGCTTTATCGAAGTAGAGCTTTGGTACCACCGCAACTTGCTCCGGTACAGCTTGAACTTTTGCTCTGCGAAGCTATTTTAAAAGGCTGCTTCGGCTCTCCATAAACTTTGTTTTGTTAGTGGGGAAAAAAACGTATCAGACGTGCTTTCATCAATTTATTGATATTTTATACAATACACCAAAACCGTAACCTAAAAGTCCTTCACATTAGATCATTTTATTATATCACAAGACTGTGCCACTCAGGCTTAAAACATATGTTATGGTTGGAGGGTAGATAGAGTTTGGACCCTATGAAATAGATAAAGGAAAATACAAGGTTTTTAGGTACGCCGCACTATGAGGTATTTGACCCAAAAAGTTGGCATAAACTGTTTCTACTGTCCAAATAACTTGAAATTTGGTATTCGGGGGTACTTTTTAACGCTGAATTCAAATTTCACATCAGTTTTTCAAAATTTTAAAATCCAAGATGGCCGCCGACAATTTTTTTGGCTAATCGGTCGGCAGCCATCTTGGATTTTCGAATTTTGAAAAACTGATGCAAAATATGAATTCAGCGTTAAAAAGTACCCTTGGATACTGAGTTTCAAGTCATTTGGACGGTGTTGCCAAATTTCACTATTGTAGCGATGTAGCCCTTACAACACGTAAAAACAAGAATTTCGTGCAAAAACGCAAAATTCGAACTAATTTTCCCGGAAAAGCCGCATTTTTCCGCAACTTCTGACTTCAAGGCCTATTAGTACGCACTAAGGACTACCGTTTCTCATATATATACCCGCGGGATGTGGCAGGATAATTGAACTTAAGTTCTCTTGAAAATCGGAAAATTTACGTTTTTAGCTAAAAACTTTGAAATAGCAAAAAAATATAAAATTCAAATTAAAATTGGATAAAATAGGCATAAACTGATTGTAAATACCTTTCGGAAGACGATCCATGTACAAAAATTTTGTTCTGACTTCATTTGAAACACTTTTTTTTTACTTTGATTATAGTCTCGTGCTGAGGCTAAATTTAATGGTGGTAAAACTGATTTTTCCCCTGGTGGATTCTAGTTAAATTAATCTAGTTTAGACCCGCTAGATACAAGTTTCTAATGCAAAAATCTATGTAGATTCCGAATATCACAACAGTTTTTCCCAATAGCGACTTTTTTTTTTTGAGTTTATGCCAGCTTTTTTGGTCAAATACCACATAGTGCGCCGGCATGAATCATGGTACAACCCGGTCCGTTGAAAGGATAAAACTAATAAAAAAACAAGTGAATCCGCATTCCATAAGAATAGCGGGTTGTATCACGGCCGGCTTTTTAACAGTCCCCCCCCCCCCCTAAAATGGATAGGATGGCTTATGCTACATATGTGTGCCGTATCAGTTTTGTGGACATACGTGTAGGTTTTTTTTCGAACCAGTTTTTTTTTTTTTCTTTCTTTTTTTCCCCCCCCCCAATTTGATGTAAACGCGTGCTTTATAGAGGCACAACTATTTGCGCCGATTGACAGCGGTAAAAGTTAAGACAGGTTATGACCATGCGTTACTTTAAGCTGCACTACTCAAGTTCAACTGAAATTTCAATGATCGAGGAGCAGAAAAAAGCAAGGTTATGTTTACATGAATTTAAATCGGAATGTCCTATAAAGGAAAGAATGTCAAAGAGCACTGCGAGCGTTTTAATTTCAATAAATTTCACTTTTACGCAGTTCGAACAGCTTTTTTTATCGTTCTCTTTCTTTTGATTTTTTAGGATGCATGTTCGAAGATACTCCTACTATAGTTATAGTTTAAATAAGTCACAAATCAATTGATAAACAATGTATGATGGTGTAAGCTAAAATTAAAATTCACAGTAACCTTTTTCTATTTACAGAGAAGCATGTCCTACACTAAAAATAATGGCCAGAATTCTGAGAAAAAGTTTAAAAAAAGTAATTCTGACAGTTTTCAGGAGAAATCTGGTCTTTTTAAGCAGAATGCATGCTGGAAGAAATTCTGGTCTTCTTGACCAAAATAATCTGACAGTTTTCACTAAGATATAATCTAGAGAAAAACGCCAGAGTTTCTGGCAAAAATGCCGGAATTTTACTTAAACGTATCAAAGTTCACCTGCAAAAACTGTACTGAACTTTCGAATAGAAATCTGGCAAGTTTTAGAATAACTTTTTCTTCGTGTTCATCCTCAAAATCAACTTTCATTTATTTCAAAATTCAAACGTACATCACTTTTCTCTGAATGATTCTCACCACGGAAAAGTGATTCAACCCCTGTCTTACTCGTTGAAAAAAAATAGAACTTACTTACAATACACTTGACAACTATGTTTGCGGCTAGGTATCGTCTTTTCGCTTTCGGTAGCAACATCCTACCTTGAATTGTGGCAATTTGGGCTGGTGGGAGGAGGAGGAGGAAAAGGAGGGGGGGGGGGTATTTTGTTTTATATTTATTATAAATTATACTCTCCCGGTTTGAGATTCGCGGTGTATGCCCTCGGTGCCTCGGTATAGAACGTCTTCATCTTGCTCTCATAGTCATATTTTTTACCTCAATTTATTTCCCAGACAATTTGGGTTGGCTTACCTCTATAACTGCGGTCAAAGCTACAACGATATTATTCTGAGACTGAACCATTTTAGATACACTGATTGGTCTTGCAATGTCCATGTCTATATATACTCGCGTGAATTCTTTGAAAAATCTTGAGGCATGTAAGTGGCTTCGAAAAATAAATCTGAATTGAGAGTTTCCACAGACTGTGAGATCTATAACTATGAGCCGTCTTGATCAAAAATACCTACTGCGCAAGAAGTGCAAACGTGTTGATTTTTATGGGTCCATAAAATAATTGTAATATTCTGCCCGTCGCACAGTGCTCTTTGAGTAAATGGCGCCAAAATCGCTTTTTGCAGCTTTTCTCGGCAAATTATCGTTTTATTTAAAAACTGAAGAAAACACTTTTTTCTTTTAAGGAAAGGAAGGGCTAGTCGTCTTGAATTCTTATTTATCTTACTTTTTTACCAAGTAATACTGCTTTTGTGAAAATTTCACGGGAGCAGTATTACTCGGTAAAAAATTAAGATAAGTAAGAGTTCAAAATGGCTATCTCTTCCTTTCCTTAAGAGAAAAAAGTTTTTTCTTCAGCTTTTAAATAACTCGATAATTTGCCGAGAAAAGCTGCAAAAAGCGATTTTGGCGCCATTTTCTCAAAGCACTGTGCGTCGGTCACTTTCTTATTATATATACCCAGCGCACAACTTCATACATACACAGTCATCTGAGTTGCCGTTTTGCGTATAGTTATAATCCGCGGATAAGGCACCTCTTCTTGCTCGGGGGTAGTTTTAGACTTGGCCTGATGGCCACCGCCACTTATGATGGCATTTTTCTATTAATAGATGATTGCACAAAAATACACTGATCTGTAGTCTATTCTCAACCTAGGGAGTCGTCGATAACTTTATGAAACTTGCGTATATTTTAATAATTTAATGGCGATTGCACCGATTGTGAAAAGATTACATATCAGAGTATATTTTTGTGCAGAAAAGTCATACACTGAACTGAAAGTAATCTCTTCACAACCGGTGGAATCATCGGTGAATGTCCTGTCCACTAGATAATAATATGCGTCTGCAGCCGGGGGTAGCCAACCAGTAAGACCTGTTTTTTCGCATTTAAGATAAGCCCATGATTTTTGACCCATGTATGTACTTACTAGCAGAGACAAAGCTACCTAGCCAGGGTATGCAATAAGCAATACACATCATCCCATTCAACACGTGTATTAGGTGTGTTGTGTGTTGCATACTCTGGCCAGGTATCTTTGTCCCCGCTTGTACAAGGAGTCCACCATATCCTCTGCATCGTTCTATGAGCTTAGTGAATATTTGAAATTGAAAAACTGTAGTACATACAGTTGAGGGTCATTGGCGAATAGATAACTACAACCTCAGAAGTTTGTTGAAATATCTAGAAGATAAATAGAAAATAACAAAGGACCAAGCACCGCGAGTGAGAGAGTGAGTGAGTGAGTGAGTGAGTGAGTGAGTGAGTGAGTGAGAAGAGAGAGAGAGAGAGAGAGAGAGAGAGAGAGAGAGAGAGAGAGAGAGAGAGAGAGAGAGAGAGAGAGAGAGAGAGAGAGAGAGAGAGGAAGAGAGAGAGAAAGAGAGAGAGAAAGAGAGGACAAGAGACAAATTCCTGAGGATAGACTCTATCAGTGCACGACTTACACTGATTGTAAAGCCGAACAAAGTGTTTCGATCAAAACATTGCATAAAAGTCTGACCAAGGTCACCGCCAAGGAATTGGGAGGTCATGACTCGGGCAATCCAAAAATAACCATTCGCAAATTTTTCGAATAGATTTATCACGTGAGCAGTTGACTTGATGGCAGTGGCCGTCGCCCGAGCGACCGAAATCGAAAAAGGAACTTTTACCTGAGAGCAAACCATTAATATAAATCCATGCCTCGAATACTATAAAAGAGCCCGCGTGCCCAGAACTCGGGACACGTGCTCAAAATCACCGTTTAGATTGAAATGTAATCCGCGGGCGTTCTCTTGCTCCGCCCACCAAGAGCGTGCAGTACCTTGCTAATTCGAATAAAAACAGTCGAAATTATGCAAAATAACACGCGTATTAGGGCTTGGTAAAAATTAAAGTTCTGATAAAAGCGAGAGTAGGACTCTCAGACATGCATAGTAAAATACAAAATCAAAACACCCGCTGGATCATTTGATACAAATGAATTTGCAGCCAAACCCGCCCCAGTAGCGTCGCTCAGTGGTATACGCCTCAACGAATTTATTGATTTTGACTCTATTGATCTTCATGAATTTATCGATCGATTAGGCTTCAACGAAAGTTAAATAAAAAATCGTTAGACCTCTCGAATCTTTTCGGGGGCTTAAAGTAGGGTATGGATGGAGTCATTAAAGACCAAAATGGAATTATATTCCTCGAGCTCCTAGAAAAATAAATTGATTTTTAAGCTTTTTTAGGAAAATCCCGGCAAAAAAAAAAAAAAAAAAAACGTTAATTTTTTTCTCTTTTTGCAACCCCTATATTATGTGATACATCGTTTGAAAGGGCATACAATTCTAAGACTTTTGACGCAAACGGGAGGTCGATGTCATTTTTTGTTTTTGATATATCGAAGGTCAAAGTTTGATTTGGACCCATTTTCAAAAAAAATCATTATACTCCTCTTTGAGAAGTCGGATTTTAAAAAAAACTAAGAGTAGAAATTTGGGTACATGGCCCCCAACCATTTTCGACGTTCTTAGGGGGATATCTGAAAGATTCCGAGCGACGACTCCCATCGAGCGATACATCGACCAAAAGGACGTAACAAACGGAGCATTTTGGCGCAAACTGGAAGTCGATATTGTTTTTTCGCATTCGAGATATCGAATGCCGATTGTCGAAAATCTATTTACTCTAAACAGCAAGCCTTTTTCAGAAAAAAAATTGTATTTTAACACAAGTTTAGTCGACATTCGGTTATACAGCCCCCAAATATTTTCAAAGTTCTGGTCCCCCGCCTCCCCCACAGGGGGTCTATTTAAAAGATTCCGAGGCAGTGGCGGATCCACGGGGGGCGCGGGGGCACGTGCCCCCCAGAAGCCTCAAATTTTGCCTTTTTTCTATGGAAAATAGCCCGAAATCGCTTCCACCAATGCTTCAAATTTCAAAATTTCACAGGCGTGCCCCCCCCAGAAAAGTTTTCTGGATCCGCCACTGTTCCGAGGTACGACCCCCATCGAGCTAAAACGTTAATTTCAAAGATGTATGTCCGGCTGAACGCAGGAATCAAACGCGTGTGCGTCGCTCCTCTCTGAGGCCTTTCCCAAATTCCTCGCCGGGAACTTGTTTTGACCGAATCCTAATACGACTCACAAAAATAATTACAGAGGGAATCGCTAATGTGAAAGGTAGTAGTGCTTCCAATTCCAAAAAATTGACGGAGAGTGACCCGACGCCTGACGCCTCGAGCCCAACGCGACGCCGCCGACACTTTTATCTCCCCCCCCCCCCCCCCCCCCGGCGACCATGCACGAGAGGTCCTCACGTCCACACGACCATTCCATCCGCGTTCCATTCCCTGGCTACCAAAATTATCGGCCTTCAAAGGTCATCAGAGATGGACGTCGAGTATAGGCGCATCCCACACCGTTGCCATAATTACAATAAAAAAAAAAAAACGGCAGATATATTGGCGATCAAATATTCTTCGTGTTTTAACCGCCAAGATAAAATAAAAATGGTTTTTATTCTGAACAGAAAATTGGACAACCGTTGGAATTTTCGGAAGGCGGCGGATTGATTCGGCAGCAAATATTATATAGTCACTATAGGCGCCACGCGGCTGAAGCGGGTCCTGCGATGACCCCCGCACAAGTCGGCGCGTGTGATCATATTACATTGCATCGATTAGGACTCTCGTGGGAATTGGAAGAGGTGATTCAACCGAAAGAACCGGCAAAGAGCAAGAATCAAATCTAAAAAGTTCATTCAACTTATTGACGGCGGATAAAATCGTGGTTCAAAAAAATCAAAAAATTTGTTCAACTGCACAGAATGATTATAAATGCAGTATAGTGGCAAAGGAGGTGGAATTAATCTTGAATGATTGATTTTTAAATCTTTTTTTCCCTCCATTCCCCCCCCCTTTTTTCCGCCCCCCCTCCCTCCCCACAAGATTTATTTTGGATTATATTCATCGAGGAACCGAAATTCATCTGTAAACAAATTGAATTAATTATAGTTTTACTTTATTGTCAGACTTTATTATAAATGTAATTAACTGCAAATAAGGATTATAAATGCACTCGTGGAAAGGAGGATTTGTGAAATTAACCTCGAATGATTGCTTTTCAATTTAATTTAATTTTTTTTTTTTTTTTTTTTTTTTTTAATTATATTTACTGAGGAGCCCTCCATCCTGCCATCATCCATCTGTGAACAAATTGAATTAATTTTATAGTTTTTCTTTCCTGGCAGATGGCACCAGAGTCTTGTAATGTCCACACTCATGATCTCGGCACTCTGATTTCCACCGTGATCTCTGCCGCGGACATCGACAGTTCAATATTCACTTCCTTATAGTACATAAATTAAAACTATACATGAGTCTAATTAACTTAACAGTTGGTAAGCAAAAAGTTGAAAAAGCATTTATGTAATGCAGGTCTCTTAAAACATGCGCGTGGTTATAAGGAAAGAATGTTTAATTGATGTTGTTATTACATAAACTTTAATTGCGAATTCTTGGGCTTTGTTTGGTTAAGAACAATGCGATGAATCGAAGCGATTGAACACAAGATGACGTCACTTCGTTAATCGATCGATTAATTTCTTTGTTGGTTTTGTTTTATTTTTTCTCTATCTATTTCTATATCTATTTCTATATCTACACTGAAAAAAAAGAGATGATAATATTACTAGATTCTGGTTAAATTACCAGAAAATTACCAGAATGGCTCACTGTATGTGAACCAGGGACAGTCTGGTAGGATCACCATCCAATTCTGGTTGTGTTTCCACCAGAATTTATCATTAAATAACCATCCTCTAAAATGACTAGTAATTATAGTACATCACAATGCTACGTTACCTCTGGGGAGGGGGAGTTGGAAGTGAAAGGGGCGGTGGAGTAGGGATGGAGGGAGGGGGAGGGGGGGGGGGTTGGGAAGAATAAAATCGATAAAAATTTTAAATTAAATTTTCGGTGAGTACCGCACATCTATCCCTCTCAAATTCGAGACGAAGTTAAACGCCGCGACCGGGAATCGAACTCGCGACCTATCAATTCCTAGCCTAGCGTCCTAACCATTACACTGCCGTGACAATTGAGGACACTCGACGAATTTCAAGTATATAAATTTGCGGACGTTCATTTTGGAAAATACGGTCGGTTGTAGTCTGATCAGCGTGAAAATTGGTAGCCCCGAGTAAAATTGGTCGAGGAGTCCGATTCTGCTATCCATTTTTCAAATTTCGAAAATCCAAGATGGCGGCGATATGCTTATCATGACTAACTTGCCTACTTTTCAACGGATTTGCACGAAATTTGATACTGGAAGATATTTCCACACGAGGAAGCCAAATCTGCCATCTGTTATTTAAATTTAGAAAATCCAAGATGGCGGCGATATGCATATCATGTCTAATATGCCTAGTTATCAACGGATTTTCATGATATTTGGTATCCGAGGGTATATTTACGTAAGAAAACTGAATCTGCTGCCTTTTTTTCAAATGTCAAAAATTCAAAATGGCGGTGATATCCTTATCATGACTAACTTGCTTAGTTTTCAACGGATTTTCAAAGAATTTAGCATCCAGTGGTATTTTCACACGAGGAAGTCGAATCGGCCATCTACTATTTAAATTTTGAAAATCAAAGATGGCGGCGATGTGCTTATCACGTCTAACTTGCCTAGATTTCAACGGACTTACATGAAATTTGGTTGCCGGAGGTGTTTTCTCGCGAGAAACTCGAATCTTCATCCATTTTTCAAAATTCAAAATCCAATATGGCGGTGATATGCATATAATCGCAGCGTCACTTCATATTGTCCAAATTTAACAAACTTGGGGTAAAAAAATAATCTACATAGCAAGCACTTTACGATGGGCTTGGCGCCGATACCCGAAACTGGGATTCAAAATCATCCAAAATTTTCGAATTTTTTATTAGGCCTAAAAGTCAAATTTAAATCAAATTTTGGGTATCGGCGCCAAGCCCATCGCAGAGTGCTTACGGTGTAGATTATTTTCTACCCAAAGTTCGTTCGTTCAATTTGGACAATTTTAAGTGATGCTGCGACTATATGCATATCGCCGCCATAATGGATTTTGAATTTTGAAAAATGGACGCAGATTCGGGTTTCTCGCGTAAAAATACCCCCGGCAACCAAATTTCATGTAAATCCGTTGAAAACTTAGCAAGTTAATCATGATAAGGATATCACCGCCATTTTGGATTTTTGACACTTGAGAAAAAGGTAGCAGATTAAGTTTTCTTACGTAAACATACCCTCGGATACCAAATACCATGAAAATCCGTTGATAACTAGGCATATTAAACATGATTTGCATGTCGCCGCCATCTTGGATTTTTTTTAAATTTAAATAAAATATGGCAGATTCGGCTTCCTCGCGTGAAAATATCTCCCAGTATCAAATTTCGTGCGAATCCGTCGAATAGTAGGCAAGTTAGTCGCGATAAGCATATCGCCGCCATCTTGGATTTACGAAATTTGAAAAATAAATGCAGATTTGGTTTTCTCGCGTGAATACACCTCTGATAACCAAATTTCATGTAAATCCGTTGAAAACTTGGCAAGTTGGACGTGATATGCACATCGCCGCCATCTTTGATTTTCAAAATTTAAATAAATAGTAGATGGCAGATTCGGTTTCCTCGAGTGAAAATATCTCCGAGTATCAAGTTTGGTGCAAATCCGTTGAAAACTAGGATAAGCATATCGCCGCCATCTTGGACTTTCGGAATTTGAAGTACTTTTCTCGTACGATACGGCATCATTTTATGGTGGTACGATGTATTGTACAAAAATTATTCAGTGTTTTGAATTTGTGGCACGGATAGTAGCTTTATGACTCGGATCATAGTCATTCTGGTATTAAAGTTAGCTTTCTGGTAATATCATTACATGCAGTTTTTTAACTGAATATGTGATAATATTATTATCCTAGGCTTGTTATTGAATCACTCATCTAATTATTTAACCAAACTGAGGAGCTACCATCCATTCTGGTAAATGACTATCAGAACTTCTGGTAATATGACAGGAGCTACAGCAATATTACTACGCCTTACCACTGTAACACGATAATTCTGGTTATATTACCAGAAATCGGTCCATTACGCTGGATGGTAATATTACATTCGGTTTTTTTTTTCAGTGTATATCTATTTATTCTCTATAACACTATCATCCGTAGGAAGGCGATGTCTGAGAGCGATTCTTACATACATGATACGAGTTCTACACACTTCTGCGATCACTTAACTATCAGATCGGGGAAAATGAGAAAATTGAAGAGCTCGTTAAGTGATTGTTAAAGATGAGTAATTAATATTTTTTCTCTTTTCTGCCAATCTGCCATACACAATCAGGAGTGACCACTTCATTATAAACGTCAGCGCATTCGATACAAGTTGCTTCCACGTTCCACGTTCCACGTTCTGTCCGTTCCGTCCTATTTAAATAATTCATCATGAAGTGGGAGACAGGGGAATACGAACGGCAACAGAACGGAACAAAACACGATATTTGTCGTGAAAAATATCCAACCGGATCTCTGAGAGGAGGGTCCACGGGTCGATGCCACTGTGCCCCGCACAGAGACTCAAACTCGGCATTTTTCTAGACAAGAAAATTTGTTGTTCCTCACTTCAGAAAATGTTTGGTGAGGTTATTTCACTAAAAAAATATGGACGCAGACTCATTCCAAGCCGTAATATCAATATCTCAGGTATCCAAAGGCCGAAACATCCTCATATCGTTTTTTCATTTGGAAGCCTGAAATATGACATTCGTCGGGGGTGTGGTTTTTCTGTGATTTTTTGTTTTAAATTTTTCTCAATATTCGTCCCTACATCAGTTATTATATCCACAGTGCGTCCATATGATTCAATTGTTATAATCTAAATTGTGTTTTACCGAGATAAATTCATCCACTTCTGCTTCTATATACGATCAAAAATACGGTAGGTTTTTTTCTTCTTCTTCTTACACGAGCGTTTAAGTTCCCAAGATATAAAATCAAGGCAGTTTTCAGCAGCCAATTTTTTTTTTTAGAGCATGAGTGTCATGCTCTATTGAAATCGTTTCTACAAGGTCAATAATGCTTTTCTTATAGGAACGGCATGGTTCGGGGGTCCGCTCGGGGGATCGCTTGGTTTCAGTATCGAGAACGGGTCCTCGAGGACCGATTGACCCATGTGATTCCGCCAATCCGGTGTCCTCCCAATTTGTCGCTTTTTCTTTGTGGCGGGAGTTTTTGGCCAAGATTGAGGTTAAGCATTTTTGGGAATGTAATTACGTTACTAATTTGGATCAGACTTCAACGAAATTTTCTGTATGAGATATTGGGGTTTTATATCAGAGGATTGTGTCCATGTTTCGTGTATTCTGCGATTTAAAATGCATTTAGATGATTTCAAATTTCCAATCCTGTTATTGTTGATGTTTCGGTCCGCTAAAAGAGTTCGTTTGGGGAACGCGATCGGCGTTGCGTTTTAAGGTGAATCCTCAGCGACCTGTAGTAAGATTCTCATCCGCTAGATAACGCCACTGTTCCGCGGTCCTGAAACCATGCTTTTTCCGCCTTTAATCGTTAATTGCGAGAGCTAGAGTTAACTTTTCGAAAATGTAAGAACGTTGCGTTCTAGATCAAATCCTAAGGAAAATTTTAAGACCATTCCGAGCCATGGACGAAGATATGACTAAGAACTGCCGACTTCCTATCTCCGCCCGTGTTAAAACCTGTTAGCGGGTTTTCGAGCGCGACCGCAGCGCTCCAAGCAGCAGTAAGGGTCAACTAAAAGCGAACCGCTGCAGCGGTGGCCGCTCCGGCTCCCTTTCTCCCATGCCTTCCCGCAAATGTATACCGTGTAGGTAATTTGAATCACGATTGAACGAAGGGAACAAATGATCAGCGAATTAAAAGGAAGCAAAATCCGCTAAAAAGCAAACGTCTGGAGTATTTCTTGAAAGATTCCTGAATTGTCGAAAATGATTAATCAAGGACTGAAATACTATACACCACAGTTAACCTCAAAACGGAATCAAACAAGAAGAGTACATAGACATTTGTTTTATTAGTAGAGATCAGGCGACTCTTTTAATTTGCTGATGATTTCTGTTACCTTGTCCAAAGTTGATTCTGGATTTCCCTTGCTTTCGATCTTCCATTGAGATACTGAGTTATCTGATCCTTTTGGGGTCGCCGACAACAGTTGACAGCCATGCCATAACAGACCAACTCCAACAACGGTTTTAGCAGTAGCACAGCATGTGAGCATGGACACATCGCCAGGATCGCTCACTTGAAAGAGTAGTTCAGCTGACCGCTGCTTGGAGCGCGGGGGTCGAGAGCAAAACAGGACTAACAACAGTCGGCAGTCCTTAGTTATATCTTCGTCCATGGTTTTGCGACGACCTCCCGTCCCCTTTGCCCCCCCCACGAACTACTGCACCTACGCCTACAACAGTTGCTTGCCGCGTTGTGCAGATTGCATGAATGATGTGTGTCCATCTACTTCATCCCAATTTCACAGCCATCACGGATGCCACGCCCGCCACGGGTCTTCTACCTGGTTTTATGCGACATCGGTCATCGTGGCTCAGTGTTACATGGTAATCAGCGGCGGATTCGGGAAAGGCACGCCCCCCCCCCCCAACTCACGGTAGCCTTTGCCTTTTTCAACAGAAAAAATCCCATAAATTCCTCCCTGCAAATTTGAAAATTCATAGGCGTGAAGCCCCCCCCCCTAAAAGAATTTTCTGGATCCGCCATTGGTAGTAATTTTTGCGGCACACTACGCCGGATTCCCGTGCAAATTCCTACACTTACCTTTCTCCCTTATCTGTCAATGGGCGCCCCCCCCCCTAATTCAGAAAAATCAAAACTTTACAAAAAAAAAGAATCGGAACATTCGAAGATCAAATAATAACGAAAGGAGTAAGAGTTAACAAACTTTATTCTTAGTTTACTTTACAATTTTAATTAGGGGCGTAATTTAGGGGGGGGGGGGGCAGGGCGGGAAGTAGCCCCCCCCCCCCCTAAGCAGTGGTGCCCAACCACCCCTTGCCACTATACAGCTCGCCCCCCAGTTTCAGGATTCCTCCCCCCCCCAGATCTAGACCTCCCCCTGATTTTTACCCCACCCCCTCCTGATTCAGACGACATCATACTTCCCACCCGTCATCTCCCTCGCCGAAAGAAGTTTTAAAATCTACTTGTATGAACGTGTCTACATTGGCAACTACCTTTGGGCAACGAGAATTTTGCGAACTTCCTTGAAAATTCAGAATCCTCTGGTCGATAATTACATGATTAGAGAATGTATAGGCAAGAGTTTTGGTTTTGTTAATTTAAATAGGTTAACTCTTAGAATTCATCAGGACAATGAAAATAAAGAAGGAATAGTTGTACTCAGCTTTTTACTATTTCTATCATCTGATGCTGTCACTTTATTCATAATATCAAACACGTCAAAAATAGAATTACTTTTGATACAACTACATGCTACAATCACTTACAATTTCTACCATTTGGAAGGATAATTGATTTATTTTCTATTTTGGGCGGAAGTGGGGGGGGGGGGTTCTCTAGACTTGCCCGTCTCTAGGTGGTGTCCCCTAGACCTTCCATTGACATTCAAAAAGTTGCCCCTCCGGGCAATTGTTTTGCGGGTGCCCATGTCTTTGTCCATGGTCTCTGAACCAGAAATTGAACGTTCTTTCGGTCTGGGGTTGCCTTCTTTTCTCATAAGTTTAGACACGGCCACCCTGTAAACCCCACAACAAGTTAAAAGTCCGCAATCCGCACCCTCGACCCGCAGCCACTATCAAAAGTAAATTGCCGGTGGACTTGCAGGTACTCTCCTCCTCCTCCCCCAACTTAGATTAGACACAAATATAAAATTAAAAAAAAAAAAAAAAAAAAAAAAAAAAAAGTGAAAAATAGAATGTATGCCCCAGCAAAGGGCCCCCTCCACAGTTTTCCAAGAGAGGGAGCGACCCCCTTGCCAGCGTAACTCCGAAAAATAATTCCAACTGGGGTCCAAGTAACTCAAGTAAGGTCTCAAAATGAAATCAGATGGATCCAAAATTTTAACGGCGAGTACCGGTAAGCTTACTCTTTTGATCGGTCCAAACCGAATTGCGATACATCGATTTACTCTCGAGATATCGATTTTTCAAAGGCGCGCGGTATAGGGTCAGAAATCTAAGATTCTCTAAAATCCGCGAATTTCGACTCTCATGGACCTAGCATGCGCCGTGAGAAGTCATATGTGAGTTTTTTGAGTTCACATGAAGTTCATTAAGGGCCCTGACAAATGTCGGACCGATAAAGTCTATATCGGGGGGGGGGCGTGGCCCCAACTCCAGCGTAAGTCTCACGTACAAAGTCTAACTGCGGCCGCGGGAGGGCCCATAAGATCCGTTTAAAAACTTGGATGGATCTGAATTTTTTTCAAGAATTATCTAAAAGCTGAAGCTACCGCCCAATCCAAACCGCAGTGCGCAATCCATCGATTCGTTCTCGAGATATCGATTTTTCAAAGGCGTGCGGTCTTGTCAGATCGACCTTAGAGGGGCGCTGGAGGCTGGAAAAAGGCGAATTTCGTCTCTCACGAACCAGTCGTGTGCCGTATTATATCGGTTCCGCTTTTTTTTGGGTCCCAATGATGTCCCGAGAGGGCTCAATGCAGTTTCGAGCCGAAAAATATCATCTTAGGGGGACTTATTAAAAAAATCAAACTACTCCCCCTTTTAGCGTAACTCTGACAAGAAATGTCTAACTGCGGCCGCGAGAGGTCCTGTAAGGTCATTAAATAAACTCGGATGGATCTGAAATTTTCGAGGTTGTCAGTCACAAGCAAGCGCTTTCGACCGGTGCAAACCGAATTGCAATACATCGATTCACTATCGAGATATCGATTTTTCAAAGGCGCACGGTCTTGTCAGATCGAACATTGAAATAAGCTGTGGATACTCTGTATCCGCGAATTTCGTCTCTCATGGACCGTTTAAGCTCCCTTAAAAATCGAATGAGCTTTTTTCAAATTCATATTACGTTCCTTAAGGGCCTTGATGAGTGTCGGATGACATTTGATCAATATTAACATTCATTTTTCAATCTGAGACAAAAAGAGCTGAAACCATAAAGACGAAGAATTTCCATCGTGATGACTTTGGTTCAAGCGAGGAAAATTCTATAGAAGTCCCAAATAACTAGACTAGACTTTCCGGCTTGCTAGGATTGGTATTAAGAATTTCCTTCCTGATGACTTTGGTTCAGGCGAGAGAAATCTAAAAAAATCCCAAATAACTAAACTAGACTTTGCGGCTTGCTAGGATTGGTATTGCGTCATCCGATTTTAAAGGAACTATCACTATCGAAATCGATTTTCAAAACCACAGTATTCACCTCGCCTCGTGAACAACTGTTTCAACACGCTATAAGTAAATTTTCATTCCCACTTTGACCTATCAAGTTATTTTTACAGCGATCACTGTTATACAAACACAAATGCAGCGTTGCGATTGACTTTGTCGCAGTTTTGTACTATCAATATGGAACTCCACACTTACAATGATTTACGGCCGACACTCATGCTCTCTTTGCTAACACTGTTCCAGTGTTGCAAGTTCCAACTTGTTTTTTTTTTCGTTCGTTCGTTACATTTTAAAATATTGTTTCGGTCGTTCGATTGAAGCGGTCGAAATTTCGATCGAACGCACAGGCTTAGATTGTACCAAGAGGAAAGCTGTACAGCCAGAGTATTTTGCCCCCCAAACGTCGCGGCGCAAAGAACATTGAAGTTAGCAAAATGATTTTGCGGAAAAACTAATTCAAAACCAATCAGGTCGGCCCATTGGTCCGACAGACAGTAGAATGCGGTGGAAATGAAATTGAGGCAGGCACGTATTGAGAGACTCTTCTTTACCCTCTCAATCCATACAGTCACATTGAGGGGACATTCTGTTAGACAATGATTCTCAGGACAACATAAATTGAAAGAAGTTAGGGGAGAAAATAGTCATTGGATTCCCTGGTAAAGGTCAAAGATTTGTGAAACTACTCTTCCATGATTCAGCTTTCAAAAGGTTTTTTTTTAAAAAAAATAAAATAAGGTAGGTGACCCAAAGGTGGCCCGGCTCTTAAGGTGGCCCATCCCAGCTTATTTCAGTTAATTACACGAACTGATGATAGATGGCGTTAGTGCTGAGTACCAGGATGCTATCGCTTCCCCCACTCCAAAAACCAAGAGCATCGGGCGATTCAGTCGGCGAGGAACAGTGCAACGTCCGTTTTCAGCAGGTCTTCAGCTAATTTTCACGGAAGTGAACAGTCGCAAAAGCTAATCCCTTAAATTGATTCCACCTTTTACTTTCAATTCATCATAATCATTATAATTTCTGTTTTTTTTTTTTTTTTTTTTTTTTTTTTTTTTTTAAAGGTGCCTGCCTTGCTTTCTGGTACCGCCAGTGGCGTCGCGTGCAATTTGGCAACAATGTATTCCATCCATTTAAACTCAGGTAAAATATCGAATTCGGGGGGTGAACAGTCCCAAAAGGGAAAAATTCGATATATTTAATGAGTTTAAATGAAGCAGTTGCATTATTGCCAGATGGTACGCGACGCCACTGGGTACCGCACACGCCACTGCTGGCAAGCAACTTAATTGGTTGTTATAGTTGCTCCAGTAGAAGCAACAACTATTGTTTTTGTATCAGGTTAATTTTTAATCTGAATAGAGCAACTAACGACTAAATTAGTTTTCTTGTTAGACTAACTCGACAATTTAGTTGTTTCTTTTTTTTTGACGACTCAGTTGTTAGTTTCGCCCAAGTCACCTTTCGGGAAAACTAGAGTCCCTATATGTAGAGAGCTAAGACAAGTGAAACCATGGGCGCCGCTATGGATGCGATTTTGCACAATTGTTTACATTCTGAGGGCCTTTGTTGTGTTTTTGTCCTCTGCAAAGATTACAGTGCCGCTGAGTTACGCTAGGAAAGATTCTTTTGGG
Organism: Trialeurodes vaporariorum; assembly: GCA_011764245.1. NCBI lineage: Eukaryota > Metazoa > Arthropoda > Insecta > Hemiptera > Aleyrodidae > Trialeurodes > Trialeurodes vaporariorum. The sequence continues at coordinate 10,894,031 of VMOF01000111.1, read as the reverse complement.
ATTTATAGACATTCTCGAGGCGTATCATGATTAAAAATTTAAAAGATTCATCGCAAATTAACTCTTTTATCTGTAAAAGACCGTTGGTAAACAAAACAAAAGTGCAAAATCGCATCCAATGGCGGCATCCGTAGAGCCTAAAACTCATCGACCGATCAAAAATTGACTACACTCTTGTCTTAACTCTCTACATATATGGACTCTAGGGAAAACCTGAGCAGGTGCAGCGAGAAGCGGCAACCCTGTTTGGTACAGTGACCCATGGAATGACTAGTAGTAGAGTGTGAGGTCTTAATCAAACATGGATTCGATCGGGGAGCGATTAATTGTAGCGAGATGCGAAGCGCCTTTAGTACGTGTTCCGATTAAAACAAATCCCCCAAGACTCTTTGCTGAGGACTGCGCTCCTCTCTGCGCCTTCACCCTCTCCCCCTTTACCCCCTCCCCCTCCCCCTCCCCCCTCCCTCTCCATCCCCTTCCCCTTTCCACCGTCACTCCCACCACTCCGATCTGACTGCTTGCCGTGCCTGGAACTCCTCACTGTTGCCACATGTATCAAGAGTTCCTGCATTTCGAAGGTATAGAAAGCGATATTTTCTGTAACCTAATAATTGAATAGGCAACGCGGGTTGCTTGAGCGCCTTCATTTTACTGCCGGTTGCACTTAAGCAGATCGGCTCCTTATCTCATTTCGATTTGTACTCTGTCATCTTAGATTGTTACCGACATTTATAACCACTTGCCTCTCACCCTCCCCCCCTCCTCCCTTCTTATATTCATCCTCCACCGCCTCTCTGCTGAAGAACTTGCGGAAGAAACCCGCGCGTTCTACAACCTATCGCGGTATCAGGACGCGCGATGGGTTCCGGCGGGGCACCGATTTATAGCGAAGGCTACTGATATCGAAAGGGGGGGGGGAGTCCATTTGAGGCGAAGAAAGGGCCCTCTATCGATGCTCGCGGATGCTCGATCACAATCCAAAGCTGCCGTTTTGTGTATATTAACCCTTTACTGCATGATTTTTTTTTTCAATAAAATAATTTTTTTTTCAGTGCAATTTTGATCCTTGAGACAGGGAAAAATAGTGAAAAAATTCTTTCCATTATATTTCAATGGTAAAGAGCCTGAATATTAATTGTTCCAAATATGGCCTTACCCGCATTTAGGTATCCATGCAACTGAAAATAAAGTTTTCAGGCTAAAAAAAAAAAAAAAAAATTAAAGTAGTAAAAAATAAGTTAGTAAGTTTCAATAGTTGTTTTTTTTTTTAATACGGTACCCCTGTGTTACTCCCAAACATAACAATGAAAATCGGAAAATCTCTATCAGATTTTCAGTACGCTATTTCCAACCACTCTGCACGTTCTCTATCCTGTGCTACGCGCTCTAGGACAAAATCGACAATTCTTACTCGTTTAGTATCTGTTCCACATGTGACCCACCATGCAGCGACAGTACAACTCAAGTCTCCTACTTTCAGATAAGGCTTCAAAGTAATTGTTCCAGATCTGGGCTCATCTGCAGTTAAGGGTTAAATGCCATTTTTCAATTCACCGATGATTCCACCGGTTGAGAAAAGATTACACACCTCAGTTCAGTTTCTGACAGTAATGCTCGAAAATACTCTGATCTATAATTTTTTCACAATCGCGGTGGAATCGCCGTTAAATTAATAAAATATCCGCAGCTTTTTTTAAAGTCAGTGATGACTCCACCAGTTGAAAAAAAAAAAAGATTACAGATCAGAATATAGTTTCGTGCTTTGATAGACATATAAACTGAACTGAACAATGTAATCTTTTCTCAAACGGTGGAATCAATCGGTGCATTGAAAAATGTCATTAAATATGAACGCAAAAACGGCAGCTCTGTTGCGACCCCCCATTTGCAAGTTGCAACTGCGCATGCGCGAAATGATGATGCTCACGGAGGATGGGATACGGATACACCGATACCCGATACCGATACACCGCATCAGTGTGGGTATTTTATGGAGATTGAAATTTTCTGGATCAAGTTTCTTTCTATTTCGAAATGGTTACGAGACTTAAAGATCTGATTTACCGGCGCGGCCCCTTGATACGCATTGGCACTGGCGTGGGCTCGGATAAACGATGCGTTGGTCATCGTAGTCCCTACGCTATAAACGATGACGTACTTAGTAGTGCTGACCGCGCTTTTTGATTGGTCGGCACTCAACGCTACAATTTCGGACCATTCAGTGGCGTAGCGTGGAATGGGGCAATTGCACACTTTTGCTATAAGCGATTTAACAGTCGATTATGGCGTAAAAACCTCAAAAAATAACGATGGCGGCACTAAAAACTTCCAAAATCCACTCCTAAAACCAATAAACGCAGTTATTTGCGCGAGCGTAATGGTGGCCGAAGGCACTAACAATGGAAGATTCCCATCTAATAATTCTGAAACTCCATCAAGAAGTGACCAATAAGAGACTACTTTCATTTGACACCAGTGTCACTAGGTGTTGTGGTACCATTCATCGGATGTGGATCATCACTCTGATGACTAATTACTCTGTGAATCATCCTTGTCAGCATAGAAAGAGTGACGAAATTAAGATAGGAATCTCCCATTGTTAGTGCCTTCGGCCACCATTACGCTCGCGCAAATAACTGCGTTTATTGAGTTTAGGAGTGGATTTTGGAAGTTTTTAGTGCCGCCATCGTTATTTTTTGAGGTTTTTACGCCATAATCGACTGTTAAATCGCTTATAGCAAAAGTGTGCAATAGCCCCATTTGGCAACAATGTGTTATATGCATTTGAACTCATGTAAAAGCTCGAATTCAGGGGGTTCACAGTGCACAAGGAAAATTCGATATATTTAATGAGTTTAAATGGAGCAGTTGCATTGTTGCCAGATGGCACGCGACGCCACTGGGACCATTGCTTTCGATCGAGAGTACTTATAAGATGATTCCAGGGTCGAATAATTCCAACCGTAGACATCACGTCGCGCTCCTCAAAAAGTCAACAGTTTTCGGCTGAAAATTGAAATTGACGACTTCAAGCTAAAAACACAACTTTGAGGAACGTCAGCACCTGCAAGCATACTTCAGGAAGATACCCTGAGAGTTTCAAGCTGAAACACTCAAAAATAAAGCCGGAAATTACGAAATACGAAAATTCCCATAAGCCTTAATGAGTGCGAGTGAGGCAGACAGACGTATTATCACTCGCACTCTTTTTTACTCACTAATAAGCTTATGGCGAAATGAATCTCATAATTTACAACTTTGATTCTAAACCAATTTTGCTCGTTTTGGGCTTGAACAATTTTGCGGGTGCTGACGTTGTGGATTTTGCGTTTTATCTCAGTTTAAAACGCCAATGGCACGACTTTTCCAAAAAGCAACTATACTCGGTTCACGATAAGAAGGCGAGTGAGAATTCAGGTTTTTTTTTTTTTTTTTTTTTTTTTTGATTTTTAATGGCAACAGTGCGGCTATGCCAGCATTGCCGGCTACCCCCAACCCTTCGCAGTAGTGGCCGTTGTTCTCCCGACCTTTCTCTTGGCACGGAGGATTTCCAAGATCCGAGAAACTCTAAAGATGACACATATCCAGTAAAAATTGCGACCGGTCAAAGATACGAAAAAACGGAAATTTTTTTCGCTCTACAGGCCCAAAATTCGGCGAAAATAGTCAAGTTTGAACAAGTATTGATGACTCTTAGAAATTCGATGTTCGACGATATACCCTCACTTTAATTCGGACTGAAAAATACGAATTTTTTGAGAGTCGTCAATATTCAAACTCGACTATTTTTCGCCGAGTTATGGCCCTTTAGAACGAAAATTTTGTTCGTTTTTCCGTATCCTTGACCGTTTGCAATTTTTACTTGACGTGAGTAAATTTTAGAGTTTGTCGTTTCTTGGAAATCCTTCGTGCCAAGAGAAAGGTCGGGAGAACAATAGGCACTAAGAAGGGTTGGGGGTAGCCGGCAATGCTGGCATAGGGCAAAGCCGCACTGTTGCTAAATAGTGCATTACTACCTGAATTCTTGCTTCCCTTCTTATCGAGAACAGAGTATAGTGGCGCTATCCATCGGATTGAAATCGGGAAAAGTTTCGCCTGGAATCAGGTGAAAGGTTTAAGTAATGCATGAGAGAAAAAATTGAAATAACTGTAATGGTCGCGGATGAAAATGGGGCCGCCAGCAAATAACCTTGTTTTTGACAAAAGTACTTTCTGATTATCTTGGTTGGGTGGTAGAGTAAAATTCATGCAGTGGTGGTGGTTCGTGCAATGTGGCAACAACGGATTCCCTCCATTTAAACGTAAGTAAAATAATTGATTTTCAAGGAATTCACTTCAATAAATCGATCCTTTTGGAGCTCTTCCGACCACCACTCGAGAATAATCGGGGTGCGGAGACCTTTGCGCACGCGGTATATATGTTACATTTTTTTTTTATCCTAAGTTAAGGTATACTTTGAAGTCTTCCTCTGTAAATAAAACCCCGTGATAAGAAACTCAATCTATGACGATTGATCTTTGAGCATTGCTTTTCAACCTCTTTTTTTTTTTTTTTTTTTTTTTTTTTTTTTTAGAAAGCAATTTGAACGAAGGAAAGAGGTTACCGCTGTCGATGCCACGGCTGGAAGGGAGAAAACACATCCTTGCCGGAGTGTTCGAGGCATCGGTCATGGCTCACATTGGGTCTAAAAATTGATTTTTCTGGACTAGGCAATTGCTACTTTTTTCTTTCAAAAAGTTACTTAATTGCTGTTTCCTACTTGCAGCTAAACAATCTGACGGAGCTATGGAAGTTACATTTTCTCAGTTTCAAGCAATTTTCCCTTCCGAACTATCACTTCAACACGAAAAAAAAAGATTAGTGAAAATAACCATACGAATGCCTGATTTTGGCACCTGCTAGATGTTATGGTAAACTTGACCAGAAGTATGGTACATTTACCGATACTTTGAGTAAATTCGACATCCAATCAGGTAACATCACCTAGTACCTGGTCAAAACATAGTATACTTCTGGTTAACATTACCATAACATCTAGTAGGTGCCAAAATCAGGTATCCGTATGGTTATTTTCACCGTAGTTTTTTTTTCCGTGAAGCCATTTAGAGTCGAACAATTTCAAATTAAACTAATCTGCATTTAAATTAAATTATTGCTACAGATCCTAGGGTAAATTTCAAGATATTAAAGACGAAGAGCAAGTTAATTTCAATGCGATAAAAATAAAAATATACTAAAAGTCTATGTCGAAGAAGAAACACCCGGGCCCGGACCCATGGGGTCCATCCCCCCCCCCACCCACGTAACGGGCCTGGTGGCAGTATGTATCCAAACCAAATAAATAAATAAATATAAATATAAAAGAAAAGAAAATCTATTTCATCCGGCAACACTGGTTGACAGTCATCTGAGGAATTCGATGTGAATCTAATCTAAGAGCAGTTAAAAGTGCGAGGCATTTCAAGAGCGTAATGAGCAATCATTACTCACACAAACTGCAACAATATCAAGCTCAGTGTTTTATCACTTGCGCCGTAAACTTCCGCGCAGCTCAACGCGGATCAACTTTGAGTCTTCGCGCCCGTTCCATTTTTCACGTTCCAAGTCCAACTTGCGATCCCGATCCCATCGTTCCTCGTCGTCGTGTTTCTTTTCCTCTTTTTGCCTTTTTTCATTAAAAAAGAAGAAGAAAAAAAAGAGAGAGATTTATTTGTTGACATCTGATCCACAATGCGATCGAGGCGGTCTCCCTCTGCCGCACGATGACCCATAAAACATTAGATGTGCTCTTCCGAATTAGACTTTGGCGTGATTAGAAGGCTAATATTTTGTCTGAAGAGCAGAACTGATGTTTTATGGGTCATTCTTCTTAAGGGAGACGGACGTACGTAATTACCCACTGAAAGTCTGTTTAAATAAAATATATTGGTCTACAGCAGTTCTACTTTTCTTAGCCACTCGTTTAAGTCTCCTACTGTTGACCGTTATATGAGCAGAACACCTTAACACACTGAGTCTCAACGACTATTAACCAATTTCCAAAGACAATTATAAAAGCTCATTATAGCTTTATAAGATGCAACAGTTAAAATTTCGAAAATGCCATAGAATACAGTTAGTATAAACCACAAAATCAAGATAGACGAAGCGTTAAAAAGGGAAAAAACGATAAAAGTCACAAAACCCATTTTCGTTTAGATACTTGAGTAATGGAGGGAATGAAATTCAATCGCATAAATCTTTGTTTAGCCCCTCCACAGCTAGTCAATCAGTTAGATGACAGCTAAATCTTTAATTTCAATTTTTGTGACAAATATATCACGTTTTCTTCTTTCCTTTACTCTCGGAATGGAAGCACAACTGTGTGGGTAATTGGGTATAGTGGGTACTTGCCGGAAACCTAGGGTCGCCGCTTGTGAAGATAAGTTCCCAACATTAACCCAACATAAACATCCCGGCTTTGTCCGGTTTTGTCAAAACGTGACGTCAAATAAAGTTCAATATAATTTCCAACTAATAATAATGCATTGGTAATGTCCTGTTTGACTGCATGTTGAGTCATGAAGTGGATGACAAGGGGAACCACCACTGGCAGATTCAGGAATTTGTCCCCTCCTTTTCCCTCACCCCTCTCTCTCTCTCTCTCTCTCCCCTCCTCTCTCCCCTCTCCCTCCCTCTCCCCTCTCCCCTCTCTCTCCTCCCTCTCTCTCTCTCTCCCTCTCCTTCTCTTTCTCTTTCTTTCACCCCTTGATTCCTCCTTATCTAACACGTGTATTCAAATTGCGAGAGAGAGAGAGAGGGGGGGAGGGGCAGAGAAAAGGAAAGAGAGAAGAAGGAGGAAGAGAAAAGAGCCCGAGGCGGGGGAGGAGTGGGGGGAAAGGAAGGGCGGGGGGGAATGGGGAGCAAAAAAAAAAACCAGGTTTCCACTTCTTTTAGACCCAGACAATTCAAGGAGGGGGAAAAAAATCCCTTTCCCGGGGTTTCCCGAGGACTCTTTTTCCGGACCGGGCCCCCGTGCGGCGCTCGAATGAGAACAATAAAAAACCCCGGTTTTTGGGAAATTGGAAAAATAAACAAGGGCCCCCTTTTCCCGGAGACGGGGAACCCGGTATGTGTTGGGGGCTACTAAAAATCCCCAAGCAACAACTCGTTTTGGTTTTTCAATTACCCTCCAAACCGGTTTAAGGGGGACCCGAAAAATTTTGAAGGGGTAATAAAAAATGAAGAAGGAGGGAAAAATCCAATTCGGTTTTTTCGGAATGGCAACAAGAAAGGGAAAGAAGGAAAAGGGAGAAAAAAAGGGAAGAAGGAGGAAAAGTGGCAAGGGGGGAAGGGAAAAGAAGGAAAGAGGAGGAGAAGGGAGAAAAAGGGGAGAGAGAGAGAGGGAGAAGAGAGAGAGAGAGAGGAAAAAGAGAGAGAGAGAGAGGGGGGGAGAGAGAGAGGGGGAGAGAGAGAGAGAGGATAGACAAAGAGAGAGAGAGAGTGAGGGGGGGGAGAGAGAGAGAGAGAGAGAGAGAGAGAGAGAGAGAGAGAGAAGGATAAAATAGTTTTAACATTCACGCTCCCAGTTTCTCGCCTTGAAAATTTGATCCATCTCAGTCCGAAAATCCTCTCCATTACCATACTGGCGAGGCATGCGAATTGCTAACAGTGATTTTTCTCCATTTGAGCCTTTGGAAAATGGCAGAAACTCAGTGTAATCAACGGCTTCCAGAAAAATCGATAGTTTCATATAGATTTAGAGAGAATCTTCAGGATTACCAAAAAGGCAATCTTCACCACTGCTCTGCTGCAGCAGTGGCGTAGCGTGCAATTAGGCAACGTTGTATTGTGTCCATTCAGACTTATGTAAAAGGTCGAATGCAAAGGTGTTCACCGGACACCCAATAGTTCGATCTTTTTCAAGGGTTTAAATGGAAAAAACGGCAACGTTGCCAAATTGAACGCTCTGCAGTCTGCACCCCTCCTTTAGAATTTTAGATCCGTAGACTGTCAAAGACGTACTTATTATTATACATTCTACAATCTCTCTGAATTCTAAAGAAATCAGCTTAATACCATCCAAGATGATTTTTTCTGTATACTAACAATAGAAAAATTCAAAAATTCTCAAATAAACTATGCAGCGCAGCTCTCCGATCGTGGATTACAGCCCATTGAAGAAAAATTGTACCTAGGTCAATTCACGACCTTTCTTGTACTTGAAATGATTCAACCGCCTCATGAACGAATTTGAAGGCTCAGTCTGACGGCCAGTAGACCAGCGCCAGCGGAGAACTTACAGAATTTCTGCCAATGGGTCTGTTGCAAACTTTTGCTACAGCGATAAAGAGTGTATCATCGTATGTAAAATCGCCCGAAAAGTCCATCGGCATCAGAAAGTCATGAAATTCGACAATAAACTCACAAGAGATGTTTAATGAAATCCAAGATGGCGGTAAAATATCGATCAATCTGTATGCATATGCACCTTTAACATCCACGGATTGCCAACGTTGACAACCTCACAGCTTCAGAGGTTATATGTTTATTTACGTTGTGATTGGGTGGTGATCGATATTGTGAGGTTGGCTATCCTTGGATGTTCGTGGTGAATGCATACAGGTTCTCGATATTTT